>PVHX01003489.1:0-142681 GCA_004024805.1 Geosciurus inauris
GGTACTGGGGATTGAACTCAGGGGCACTCGACCACTGAGCCACATCCCCAGCCCTATTTTGTGTTTTATGTAGAGACAGGGTTTCACTGAGTTGCTTAGCGCCTCGCCATTGCTGAGGCTGGCTTTGAACTCGCGATTCTCCTGTCTCAGCCTCCCTAAGTGCTGGGATTACAAGCGTGAGCCACCGCGCCCGGCTCTGTTCTTTTCTTAACACACTAGTTACTAAATCTGATTGCAAGAGCACAGCCTATTCTGAGAATGAATGAAGCACACAGAGTAGGATGAGAGGTGACATAAAATATGAAAAGAATTAGTTACTATATCTTGAGAAGCTTAACATATCATAATGAAGAGTTTATTCTAGAGAGAAGGCACTGAAGAACAATACTATCAGGATTTTCTTTCAAAATTTTACTTTGGTTATAGGGTAGAGAAGGCATTACATCAGAACATGACTAGAAGAAGATAGATCAAATGCAGCAGTTCAATAGTGGGGATGGGAATCTGAATTAGGGTAGTGGCAGTGAGAAATAAAGAAAAGTTGTTGAACAGGTTACTTCTAGGTAGAAGGGAGTGAAGGGAGGGGAGGGGATATGGGGATAGGAAGGATAGTAGAATGAAACACATTATTACCTTATATACATATATGACTGCATGACCAATGTGATTCTACAACATGTACAATCAAAAAATAAGAAATTATACCCCATTTATGTATATCAAAGTGCATAAATGCATTCTACTGTCATGTGTAACTAACTAAAACAAAAAAAATATTAAAAAAAAAGTAGATAGTGCAGAAGGGTATGAGAAAACAGCATCAACTTGAAAACTGAAAATACTGGAGTCTTTGTCCAGAGTTGTATGACCCTGGATAAGTCCCTTCACAAACTTTACTTATGTAGGAAATAATAGCTTATAACTAGATAATTATTTCAAATGTGAAAATAACTGTAGAAAACATCTTATGGTAGGGTTGGGAATGGAAACAGTTTTATGTTTTTAAAAGTTATTTATAATAAAATTCAAAGAAAACAAGCATTTAAAAACCAATCTACACTCACATTCAGGAGTATAATTCAAGTTCTGTTTAAGATAATTTTAGAAGACAGATCATTAGAAAAATTAGATTAAAAACTATAGAAAAGATTTAAGTGTATTGAAAATAATCTAAACAATGTTAACTTTATAAGCATAAGCAGACAAGATAGCAGAAATAATAATAAAAATAATAAACCATATTATAAATTGTGAGCTTGTAATAAATTTTGGATAAAAAAGCAAGCTAGCAAATTTCTACAACTGACTATTCTTGAATAATAAACAAGTTCTTCAGTACTTCTATAGTTGAGGTTGGGCTATAAATTAGAATGTTGATTCTATGCACAAATATACTTAAACAAAGCAAATGAAGTCATGCTCTTGAAAAGTGAACATCATTAAACACTACCAATACATTAACTTTTTAAGTGAATACACTTAATGTCTTTGAAGTGTACATGTAAAATGATTAAAATGGTAAATTTTATGTTATATATTATCAGAAAATTTTTTAGATCATTCATTAAAGTTTTTGCCTATTTGCAAGGCTAAAAAACCTATTAGAACATATTATAGGCGAAAGTAATTGTAATAAAGAAAACTGAAGAATTTTCAGTAGTTATTTATAAATAAGGTTAAGGTTTAACTTCAAATAATGAGAACAAACTGAAAAGTACAGTTAATATTTAACTACTATCTATTTTAGAGAATCTGTTCAAGTTCATTGAATGAGAAAACACTTATTTGAACAGGGTTATCATCAGTTTCCTCTTAAAATTTCCTTTTAAAATTTTTAAAAATCTTTTTCCTAGTATTAGGAATTGAACCCATGGGCAATCTACCACTGAGTTATATCTCCAGCTCTTTTTATTTCTTATTTTGAGATAAAGTTGTCAGCTGTTTTCTTTTTTATTAAAGTTAATTTTATTATATATGTTTAAGGTTTATAAATTAAATTTTTTATTGATTCTTTTTAGTTATACTTGTATCATTCATATTGATATAATTATACAAAGACAGATTATACCTTATTCTAGTTAGGATTTCATTCTTATGAATGTACCCTTTGTTTAATCTATTCTTCCTCTCTCTTATTGTGAGTTAGCTTCCTTCCACATGTCAGAGAAAACATTTGACCTTTGGCCTTTTGGAACTGGCTTATTTCATTTAGCATGATAATCTCCAGTTTCACCCATTTACTGACAAAAGTCATAAAGTCATTCTTCTTTATGTCCGAGTAATACTCAATTGGGTATATTTACCACATTTTCTTTATTTATCTGTCTAAGGGCACCTAGGTTGGTTTCATAGTTTGGCTACTGTGAATTGAGCTGCTATAAACATGGATGTGGCTGCTCAGTGTAGTATGCTGATTTTAAATCCTTTGGATATATACTGAGTAGGATGGCAGCATCAAATGGTGGTTCAATTCCAAGTTTTCTGAGAAATCTCCCTACTACTTCCCAGAGTGGTCGCCCCAATTTGTAGTCCTACCAGCAATGTATGAGTGTAACTTTTCCCCAACATCGTCACCAACATTTATTGTTACTTGTATTCTTGATAACTGCTATTTGACTGGAGTGAGATGAAATCTCAATGTAGTTTTAATTTGCATCTCTAATTTCTACTGATGTTGAACATTTTTTCATATATTTGTTGACATTTTTATATTTCTTCTGAGAAGAGTCTGTTTGGTTCATTTATCCATTTATTGATTGGATTATTTATTTTTTTGTGTTAGGTTTTTTGAGTTCTTTATATATCCTGGAATATAACATTCTATCTGAGGTGCAGGTGGCAAAGGTTTTCTCCCATTCTGTAGGCTCTCTGTTTATGCTCATGACTGTTTACTTTGCTATGAAGATGCTTTTAGTTTGATACCATTCCATTTATTGATTCTTGATTTTTACTTCCTGTATGTTAGGAGTCTTATTGAGGAAGCTGGTTCTTAAGCTGACATGATGGAAAGATAGGCCTATGTTTTTTTCTAGTAGATGTAGGGTTTTTGGTCTAATTTGTAGGTCTTTGACCCATTTTGATTTGAGTTTTGTGCAGGGTGAGTAAGAAGGGTTCAGTTTGAATTTGCTACATATGGATTTCTAGTTTTCCAGCACCACTTGTTGAAGAGGCTATCTCTTCTCCAATTGTGTTTTTTGGCACCTTTGTCTAGTATGAAGTACTTGTGTTTATGTGAGTTTGTCTCTGTCTTCTATTCTGTTCCATTGGTCTTCATGTCTGTTTTTGTGCTAATACCATGCTGTTTTTGTTCCTATAGCTCTGTAGTATAATTTAAGGTCTAGTATTGTGACATGAAGATCAATGGAAATCCATTTTTTCCCCCTAAGGATTGCTTTGGCTATTCTGGGCATACCACTTTTCCAGAAGAATTTCATGACTGCTTTTTCTATTTCTGTTGAGATCATCATTGGTATTTTGATGGGAATTGCACTGAATCTGTATAGTGCTCTTGGTAGTATGGCCATTTTGTCAATATTAGGTATCCCTATCCAAGAACATGGGAGGTTTTTGTATCTCCTGAGGTCTTCTTCAATTTCTTTCATTACTGTTCTGTTGTTTTCATTGTAGAGGTCTTTCACCTCATTAGACTGATTCCCAAGTATTTTATTTTCATTTTTTTGAGGCTATTGTAAATGGGATAGTTTTCCTAATTTCTTTCAGCTGATTCATTGTTGGTGCCTAGCAGCACAATTAATTTATGAGTTCTAGATTTATTTTTTTTGCTGGAACTTTTTTGGGTCTTCTAAATACAGAATACAGTCATTGGCAAATGCAGATAGTTTGAGCTTTTTGTTTCCTATTTGTATCCCTTTCTTTTGCCTTATTACTCGGGCTAAAGTTTTAAGGAATATGAATAGAAGTGGTTAAAATGGGCATGTCTTGTTCATTTTAGAGGGAATGCTTTTCAGTTTTTCTATTTAGAATGATGTTGGCCTTGGGTTTAGCATATATAGCTTTTACAATGTTGAAGTATGTTCATATTATCTTAGTTTTTCTGGTGTTTAAACATGAAAAGATGCTGTATTTTGTCCAATGCCTTTTCTATATCTATTGAGACAATCATGCGATTCTATTCATGTGATGAATTACATGTACTTATTTCTATATGTTGAACCAACCTTGCATCCTTGGGATGAAACCTATTTGATCATGGTACACACTATCTTTTTAATGTCTTCATATGCAATTTGCCAGTATTAAGAAATTTTGCATCTATGTTCATCAAGGGTATGGGTCTAAAGTTTTCTTTCCTTGATGTGCCTTTGTCTGGTTTGGTTTCAGGGTGATACTAGCTTCATAGAATGTGTTTGGAAGAGCTTCCATCTTTTTATTTCATGGAATAATTTTAGGAGGATTTGTATTAGTTCTTCTTTGAATGTCTGGTAGAAATCTGCTGAGAATCCATCTGGTTCTGGGCTTTTTTGTTAGTAGGCTTTTGATGGCTCTTTCCTTATGTGAAATTGGTCTGTTTATATTTTCAATATCCTCCTGATTCAATTTGAGTGAGTTGTATGTTCCTTGATATTTGTCGATGTTGTCAAGATTTTTTAGCTTACTGGAGTATAAATTTCCAAAATAGTTTCTGATTATCCTCTACTTCAGTACTGTCTGTGGTGATACTTCCTTCTTCATCACAGATTTTAACAATCTGAGGTTTTTCTCTCTTTAGGTTAGCTTATCTTAGGGTTTATCAATTTTATTTACTTTTTCCAAGAACCAACTTTTGGTTTCATTGATTTTTTCAAGTATTTTTTGGTTTGAGTTTCATTGATTTTGGCCCTGATTTTAATTATTTCCTGTGTGCTACTGATATTGGTGTTTCTTTTCCTATTTGTAGGGCCTTGAGAGGTAATGTTAGATTATGTATTTGGTATATTTATGTTCTTTTAATGCATGAGTTCAATGCTATGAACTTTCCTCTTAGAACCGTGTTCAACATGTTCCAGAGATTTTGACATGTTCTACCTTTATTATTACTTGCTTCTTTGTATTTTTTGATTCAACCTCTGATTTCTTCTGCTATCCATTCATCATTCAATAGTGAATTATTTAGCCTCCAGGTGTTAGAATAGTTTCTATTTTTTATCTTATAGATTTCTTTTTTTTTTTTTTTTTTTTTGTTTTGGTACCAGGGATTGAACTCATTGTACTTGACCACTAAACCACATCCTCAGCCCTATTTTGTGTTTTATTTAGAGACAGGGTCTCACTGAGTTGCTTGGTGCCTCACTGTTGATGAGGCTAGCTTTGAATTCATGATTCCCCCCTCAGCCTCCCAAAGTGCTGGGATTACAGGCGTGTGCCACAGCACCAGGCTTAGATTTCTAATTTCATTCCATCACGATCTTGCAGAAAGCAGGGCAATATCTCTATTTTTTTTTTCTTTTGTATTTGCTAAGAGTTGCTTTATGGCCTATGATGTGGTCTATTCTAAAAAATGTTCCATTTGCTGCTGAGAAGAAAGAGCATTCTGTAATTGATTGATGAAATATTCTATATATGTCTGTTAAGTCTAAATTATTGTTTTTTAGTTGTATAGTTTCTTCAGTTTTTGTTTGGAAGATATATTCAGTGACAAGAGGCGTGTTAAAGTCACCCAGTATTATTGTGTTGTGATCTATTCGATTTTTGATATTGAGGAAGGGTTTGTTTGATGTATGTAGATGCTCCATTGTTTGATGCATATATATATGACTCACTTCTTGTTGTCTGATTTGCTTCAGCAGAATGAAGTGTCCTTGTCTCTTGTATTTAACTTTGGTTTGAAGTCAACTTTAGCTGATATGAGAGTAGAAACCTCTGCTTGTTCATGATATCCATGAGTGATACATTTTTTCCCCATACTTCCAAATTCAGTTTGTGGATGTCTTTGCCTATGCGGTGAGTCTCTTGGAGACAGCACATTTTGGGGCATTATTTTTAAATCCAATCTGCCAATCTCTCTTTTGATTGATGAGTTTAGTCCATTAACATTCAGTGTTATTGAGAGATGATTTTTAGTTCCTGTTATTTGGATTTACTTCTAGTTTTTAAAGTTGAATTAAATTTTCCTTTGCTGGACTATTCTAGTTCTTTCCTTTGCTGGTTTTTCTTTTTAATCTCCATTAAATATTTTTTGACTATATTTTGCAGAATTTCTAGATGTGAATTCTTTTAACTTTTGTTTATTGTGAAAGGTTGAAAATTTCATCTTCAATTTTGAAGCTTAATTTTGCTGAGTATAGTATTCTTGGCTGGCACCCATTTTGTTTCAGAGCTTGGTATATATTATTCCAATACCTCCTAGGTTTGAAAGTCTGGGATGAGAAATTGGCTGAGATCTGGAGACTGGTTTCCCTCCAAATATTACCAGTTGTTTTTCTCGAGCAGGTTTCAAAATTTTCTTTTGTATGTCAGGCATTTTCATAATGATCATCTAGCTTGGTGTGGGTCTGTTATAATTCTATATATTTGGGGTCCTGTAAGCCTCCTGGTATTTTATTTTGTATTTCATTCTTATGGTTTGGAAAATTTTCTGATATTATTTCATTGAAAATATTGTGTATTCCTTACGTTTGTACTTCAGAGCATTTATCCGTATGAATTTTAGATTTGGCCTTCTAATGTCATCCCGTATTTATTGATAATTCTGTTCTTGGTCTTATAACATATTTTTCTCTAAGATCAACTTTATTTTCAAAATTATATACTTTGTCTTCGAGGCCTGAAACTGTTATCTTCAAAGTGGTCTAAGCTATTACTGAATGTTTCCACTCAGTTTTTAATTTGGTTCACTGTTTCCTTCGTTTTGAAGATTTCTGATTGATTCTTCTTCAGGACCTCTGTACCTTTACTGAAGTGATCTTTCAATTCTCGTTTTTTTTTCTGATTTTACTCGTTTCGTCATTTTAACTCATAGTTCAGTTTAAGTATGAACTTTCCAAACTCCTTCTCTGACATTTCCTCCACTGTGGTGTCAATGGGGTTGCTGAGGAATTCTGGGTTGTCTGGGGTGGTTTATTTTCTTGCTTTTTCATATTGTTTATGTGTCTACCCATCTCTCTGAATGGTTTTAAGCAGCAGAGTTTCTACCTTATGAATTTAAAGTGTCTCTAAAGGTTTCCAGTACCTCACAGATTAGAGGAGCCAAATATAGCAATGACCTTGCAGAGAAGCAATATTTCTGCTGCTTGAATACTGGGTCACTGAGATATGAGAAACAGTGTTTCTCTTTTGTCTACCATCTTATTCTTTCTTATCTGCTGTTTTCTTTGAAATATTATATCCAGAATAGTTTAAGTACTCTTATAGGTAGTTTAATAGAGGCTTTTGCATTAAAGATGATTCTCTACAGTTTTAGATGACTCAAATCTAGCATGGAATTTCAGAAGTTAACTTTTCTAAGCTTGTACCATCTCAGTTCTGTAATGAATCATTGTCTTTTTTTTTTTTTAAACTACTTTTAAGTCATTATGTCATCTTAAGATGCATATAGCCTAAAAATGTGCTTTATTTTCTTCCTAAGATACTCTTCTGAATGCTATCTCAATAGCATGGCTTCACAAAACTTAAATGACTAAAAACACATGCAAAATTGTATGAATGTGACCTCCCTCGGGTCACATCTCGGGATAGGACCTACATAACTTGGATCCGATTCTTAAAGGCATCTATAATTCCCAAAAAGTTCAGAATCACTGTTCTGGAAGAAACACTAAAAATGTTACATGATATAAGTAACTCTGTTATGTTCTTTCTGTGCATATCTTGCTTTGGCTATTGATGTCTATATAACTGTTACTTAGACTATTAAAGTATTATTCATTAACTATTATTATTTATTAAATGTTATTAGGCCTTTGAATATAGAATTTCATTTAGGTTCCTAATGCTTTAAATATATTTATAGATATAAAATTAATATATCAATAAATAGCTAGGTGTGGGGGTGCACGCCTATAATACCAGTGGCTCAAGAGGCTGAGACAGGAGAACCATGAGTTCAAAGCCAGCCTCAGCAATGGTGAGGTGTTGAGCAACTTGGTGAGACCCTGTCTCTACCTAAAATATAAAATAGGGCTGAGGATGTGGCTCAGTGGTTCAGTGCACCCGAGTTCAATATCTGGTAACCCCTCCAAAAAAGACATCAATAAATAATTTGTTAAAAGTCAGACAATTAGTGTTATAATTAGCATTCAAGAAAATTATCATATGCTGGAATTATCAAACACTCTTAAGTCCAAAGCCCATCCTCTTTTCAATACCTACATTCCTTTTGAGGGGAATATTCAAAAGTACTTTATAAACTGTTAGCGTACTGTAAAATATTACTACTGGTTGGTAGGCTATTAACAAGATATTTTCTAGTCTTCGATAATGAGGAGTCGAATGAAGAGTAAACTGAGTTGTTGGCTGATCCTCAATAAATCTCATCACTAAAAAACTATTCTGTCTCTATTTGTCTTTGTGTTTCTTAAGAAACAAATATCTTTTCCTTCCTGATCCTTTCATTATTCTGAACTGTCATCATTGACCATTCCTGCTAGTCTCCTCTTCATAGTCATGTTTAAGTTTTAATGCTAAAATCATTTGTTTCTGCCTTTTGTCTACAAGTAATGATTATAAAGCATTTATACCCATTATTACCTGAAAAATCCATTCATCTACTCATGATGCATTGGCTAATATCTTTAAATTATAAAAAAATTAATACCTTCAAATATTCGAGATCCCTAGCATTTGTTACTGAATATTTTAGTTCATCTCTATTTTCAGGTTTGTTGCTCTCCTCTAGAAATCTGAAGATTTTTGCAGCTAATAACAATTAGCTGAAACAAAGTACAGAGTTTCAGAAAAAGTATCATAAAATGTAAAGACTTTACGATGCTTTTCCTTTAAAAAAAAACACACTGAAAATATTCTTTTACAGTATTAGGTACTTGGATCAAAACTAGTTACTTGGTGGCAGTTGCTGGTGGATACTTATTCCATATTTACTTTTTCTTTCTTTCTTATGAAAATAACTCCAATTTTGTTCTGGGTGATAGTGTGTTTAGAAAAAAATAAACAAAAAAGTCACCTTTCCAGACTTCCTTATATCTACATAGACTTGTGATATAATTCTAGCCAATGGACAGTCTTTTAGGAATTTCTGGAAAAGTCTTTGCTCTTTCAGTGTAGAAATCCTTCCCCCATTTGTTTCCTCTTCTATGGTCTAGGTGTGAAATTGAAACTAGAGATGAAACAGTAATATTACAATCATGAAATGACACCATAATGACATTGATGATAAATTAGAACTGCCTACTTAGAAGACTTACTGTTAAGGGAGCAAAACATAGCCCAAATTGGTAAAGACACTAATGTCAGATTACTTGTAACATTGTAGCAGAACCACCATTAGCCTTGAGTACACTTTATAAACATAACCTTTGCCATTCTAATGAAGAATATCCTCAGCTACACAGAGAAATCACTTTAAGTTGTAACACAATTTAAAACTTTTTATACAAAATATCTACATTTAAAGTAAGCTTAAATTACCTACATGATGAATGCTCATAGTTTGAAAGAGAATTAGTTTATTCTAACTTAAGAGCTACCTAATAAAAGGATGCAAATGCTTAAGAATAACAACATTTAAAAGTAACTTTTGTCTTGAGTATAGAGAAGGCAAATCTAGAGAGCAGAAGGTATATTCAGTAACAAATAGTAAAATGAGTCCATTAAATCTCAGAGAAATGGGGCAATATTCTCTTATAAAAGATAATTTCACTCAACAATCTTTCAAGTTTAAAAAACTCAGTTTTTATAAATATTAAATCTGAATGTACAAATATATCTGTACCTTTGGAATATGGCCATTCTGACCTAAGAGTCCCATTTCATTTTCCACACGATGAAGCCAATTAGTATTTTCATCAAATCGCTTCAACTCTTCCTCCTTCTTTTTCTCCAGGTAGCAGCGACGAGTTTTCAACATAGCAAGTCTATGATCTCGTTTACAAGTGGCCTGAAACACAATGCATTTAGAGTCCACTTAATTTTTATGATATCTGATATACATATTAGCAAAGTAGTTGATCTAGTTTATTAAGGTAAGCTATACTTTTTGTATTTAAAGTTATTTTTCCCCTTGAAATCTCACAATACTACTTCTTGAAGGAAAATAGGAAATTGAGTTATGAGCCATTTTTATTAAATTATATGTTGGATAGTTTATGGTTTTAAGAAATACAATGGCCAAATCAAAGACTATAACTTTCTGGTGTGTGTGTTAAACTGCATTCCTTCCATTATATTGCATTTATAAAGTTTATACCAGATCAGATAAATTCCATGACTTCCTTATTCAAAATCAAAGCAGATGCATATTGTGTTCTTTTCTCTAATTTAAAAAATGTGAAGAATGGGATTCTATTGCTCTGGTTTTGCCTAAAATGCCTTAAGTTGGCTGATACAAATGATAGAAAAGATAACTTATAACAGAGTACTTATCAATATTGGATCTTGTCTGGTGATTGGTTCATATTCCATAATAGACTTTGTGACTAATTTTGGTGTTTTACATAACATAAACTGACATCAAAACTGGTTTTTAGGTTTCTTACTCTTAGGGTCTCATATACTTTCATGGCAATTGTGTGTCAGAATAGCTCGACATGTCTGGGATATTTGCTGATAGGTACCGAACTGAATAATTACAAGATATTATGGGTATGCCTGAAACAATAAATCCCCATGGATTAGAATAAGCACTTATAGCTGGTTTCAAAGGAATTAAGAATAAAAAGCACAGGGAACTAGATTTGAAATTGGTTAAACACTACACTGTCTCTGGGTGAGAAATTCTTTCTTCTTAAATTTCATAAATGATATATTATTCACAGTTGAGAACATATAACAAAAAATAAAACAAAACAAAAATCACATGATTACCTTCATCTGAATGGAAGATAGAAACTTACAAAGGATTAGGATCAGGCAAATGTGACAGCATAGACAAATCCTAGATATCCATATATTTTTTTGGACCTCTCCTTCAAGGGAAATATCAGGTCACTTCAGGATAAAGTAAAATGATCAGGGAATAATAGTTGACAGGCACTGTCATTCTAATGAATGTTCTTCACTATGATTTCTCTGGTTACCTTACTACATTCTAAATACTCTACTTCAGACATTTAAACAAACAAAAAAATAAGTTAAGTAGTTGAAAAATATGAAGGTAAAACAAAACAAAACTCCCAAATCATTAGGAAGAGAAATAGGATAGAATGCTGTAATGCAATCTTTTTCAAGGGTGGTACAGACAAATGAAGATCCCCATAATCTTTAAAGATACCCGAGGTCCTTTCAAAGGATTCAGTAGGTCAAAACTATTTTCATAAAAATATGAAGAAGTTATTGGTCCTTTTAATTCTTACTTACACATATACTACGTAGTACTTTTCCAAAGGCTAAATGATGTGTTATATCACAACAGAATAAAAAAGCAGATATCTGAATGTAGCTGATATAAAAAGGCATAGGCTGGGGTTGTCGCTCAGTGGCAGAGCATTTGCCTAGCACGTGAAGTAGTGAGTTTGATCCTTAGTTCCATTTAAAAATAAACAAATAAAATAAAGGCATGCTGTCCATCTATAACTACAAAAAAAAAATTTAAAAAAGCAAGGCATAAAGAGATCTTCAAAAAAATGTAAAACAATACTACTCTTCTCACTACCTATTTTTGTTTGTTTTAGGAAAACAATTTATACAGCCATATTTCACAAAATAGTTATGAATATTATCATGCAGTGGGCCACTTGTTTTTAAATGAATAATAAATATATTTTTGTAAATCTGTTTTGATTTCTTGTAGTATGGGGTTTCATATATGCTAGGCAAATACCCTACCACTGAGCTTATATTCTTAGCCCCTCAATTTTGATTTCTCATAGCAAGAGTGGTCGATGGAATTCAACTAAATGAAGGAGCTTTGAAATCTTGATTAATTTTAAAAGGTAGAATGGGATCCTGAAATTTTCAGTTTAGCAACACTGCTTAATAAAAAGTGGGAGACTTGATATCTTGACTTTCTTTGGCTATTTAGCAGGTGTGAAAACTCAGGCAAGTTAATCAAAGTGGGTCTTCAAGTCATCTCATCTGAAAAATGAAGATCGAAGTATTGTACCTGCCTGAAGGAAGGCAACTAAATTAAATTATCTTTATTTCACTCTAACTCTTAGAAACCAGAGCAAGAAACGATTTGTGGGTCTGAAGGCAGCAATATTTAATACCAGAAAGATCCTAATCGAAAACCCAAAAAGTACGTTTTTGACTTTACTTCTAATGTCTATCAAATGTATCCTTTATGATGATTCTTAATGAGGATGTTTTCCTTTGGGGGTTCCTCCAATGAATCATTATTCTGAAGTGGCAAGTATTTGGGAATATAGTGTAAACTATGCATATCAGACCTTAACATTAAAAGGGAAATGTTTTCCATTAAGGGTTTAATATTAATTAACAAGAAGGAGAACAAACTCGTAATTCTAAAATTTTAGATGTTACTGTTGCATTGTATAAAAGAACTGCTAATATGGCAAACTCACATTTCTTCATTAAAACTAATTTTACAGATTATCTTTATGTGGCTATAAAACTACTCAGTAACTTCACTTTAACATTAATTTCAGAGTCTATACTACAGAACTATTTAAAGCTGAATCGATGTTATTAGAATCTTTCAGTACTTCTGATAATAAACTTCTTTTTGGAGAGGATCCAAAATAAATAAAATTCCTTGCCTTGGAAAGCAGTTTTAAGACTACAGTTTGACTTCTGTATAAAAACAAAACAATTCAGGCTCTAGATTACATCCTATGTTTCTCAATGGCTTAACTATAACCAATAACTTAAAACAAAACAAAAAACAAACAAACAAAACAAAACGGAAGAAATGAGTCAAACCTATTTTGCTACTTTATGTCTTGGAGTCTTCTAGACACCCATATTCAAAATTCAATGAAGGAATGAAGACAGAGTAAAATAACAACAATCTAAATTAGTTTGGGATTAAACAGACCGAGCTTATTAATTGCACTAAGTAGTTTATTCAAATATTTAAAATGGCACTGATTCTAAGTTCTAATAATGGTACTCAGATTACCTTCAAAGACTGTATTTTGGTTACAAAAATAGATTCTCAATTCCCAACAACCAAATTTTTCACAATGTGTTCCAATCTCTAGTCTCTATTACCCAATAGGGCAAATGTACATTATATCATGTACCCACTCCAATCTATTCATAATCTTTAGTTTGGCTACTTTCAAATTCATTAAGATTATGGCAATTAATTAGTGTAATTTGCTATGGGAAGGGAGTACTAGTGGCAAGGCGTGTTGAGTATATATCCTTTTATACATATTGTCCTACAATCATAATCTGCATATTATATCAAATTAGTCCTGCATATAAAAACATCTTGCTCATACATCCAATCTCTTTGCAATGATATGAATCTCAGATCTACTTCCATGTTCTTACTTCTCTTTTCTGCCATTCTAACATGCAAAAAAGCATAGGAACAATAAGAGCACAAGCACTAGAATCAGCTTGCTAGAGTTTAAATCACAGCTGATCTACCTATAAGTTCCTACAGCCACTGACAAAATTACTTAACTATGCCTGCATTTCCTCACTTTAATTATGAAGGTAATATTAAATATTTCTGGACCCCCCATATTTGGGTGTATTGTTTTTATCTCTGTTATGACTTTATTCATTTTTCACAATTTGTATCAGATTTCTCTAGTATATGAAGTTTGGGGGCTTCAGCCATATTTGCTAAGTCTGCCGACTGTTGTGTTTGGTGAACTGTATCACCATGTATTTTATACTTTTGGACTATAAGTTCATTAGTGGCAAGACCTGGGGGTTTGCTTTTCTAGGCTGATTTTACATTACTTCTGTGAAGTTTCCCAGAAGCATCACTCGTTTTATGCTGTTTTTTATATTAATTTGTCAACTCTAGGGGTTTTCTAAACAAAATACATGGGTTGTAAAAAATTTAAACCTCAATCACTGTGGAAAGTATACTATGATAGCCTTCAGATGAAAAGTCTTTTCCTTACCCCTAGTAATCCTGTTGGCAAGATTTCCTCTGCTCCCTCATCCCTTCTCTTTCCAGCATGAAGGATATGGACCTCTGAAATTCCCAGATTTATGTGGGAGCTCAAATTTCTAACTCACTGTCTCTCTTGGATATTTTACCTAAGTATTGGTATACATGAAAGATAGGTAGTGGGAGTGGTCTATAAGTGTATGGAGAAGAGAGCAGTGTATTTTAATATTTTAAAACAATAATAAAACAGATTAAAAAGTTGGTTTGCTTTTTATTAGGACAGTGCATAGGCAACTCTAATAATATCAATAATATATCTGTACAAAGAAACAACTCTCCCCCCTCCCCCAACCCCCCCCACCAAAGACAAACTTCAGTTGGTCTAAATAAATTATTGTCTGCATTTGACAGACCATTTCCACTGCCCCATCTGTGGTAATAAATTCTCCTTGAGTGTGTTAACTTCCTCTTAGGAGTTCCATAAGCCTTCAGAAAAATAATAGTTGCAACCAAGATTTTGTTCTTTTGGTTTCTTTTTTGTTTCTGAAACCCAAGAATTTAAATTTTCTGGTATTCTTATGGGTTTAAAATAATGTTTGCTGTAGTTTCCCCTGCTTTTCCAAGTATTTATAGAAAATGAGTGATTAAGTAATCTTGCCTATCAAATTTTTAGAAGCAGAAGTTCTCATGTTTTTTACATTGTTTTAAAATTTAATTATAAAATTGTTCAATACCTTTTCTACTTTGTCTTCAGAACACATCATTTCTATTTGCTTATGGCACTGTTGTTGATAGAATGACTTAAGTTCATTTTCTTTAAGTAACATTTCCAACTTAAGATATTCTTGTCTGATTTCTTCCCGATTCTGGAACAAGCAGTTCAGAATTTCTTGAAATCTACCAAAAATAAAACACATTACAGAGTTTCATTAATTTTTTGACAAATAATATAAAATTTACAAAAGAAATGAGTGAACAAAAGAATCTATTCCATTCACAGAATTATACTCAATGGTAAACAACATGCAGGCTAGGAATATTCCTACTACAAAATGTTTTAAAAGGGGCATTAACTTTATTTCTACTATGTTAGGTTTCTATCCATCTACCAAGGAAAATGATGTTATTGAAAAATATAGGCAACTACAAGGCCTGTGGTATTAGCAATATACTGTATTTTGTCTATGCTTTATGTTTAAATATAATCTGACTACTTAGGAAAATAAAATATTTTATGTTAGGAGGAAAAAGAAAAAACCTGCATCTGTACTATGCAAATTCTCAAGGCCCCATGTAACACAGCATCGTGTGTTGTTTTGGTGTTGGCTCGCTGTGAAGAAATAAGCAAGAGGAGGCATAATCATATGGTGCCTCCGTGGCCCCCCAGGGAAAGCAAGAGAGCCATACTTTAGCTTTGGAATTTGTTACAGTGAAAAACACACCATATGGTTAGGTACCCCCTACAGCCTGGCTAAGAGTCAACTGACACTGCCAGGACCCAAAACATCCAAGTTTACAATGTGGTAAAAAATTGTAGCTAGAAAAGCTACACAGTTTGTTTCTTCTGAACAGCAGAAGAATCAATAGATCTAAAGCTATTTAGAATCTATTGATCTAAAGAATCAAAGTTGGGGTGTTTGATTCAGATCTCCAACGTCCAAAGACTTATAGCCAATTAACTCCTATGAGATTTCTTGGAGGAACCTGCAATTCTGCACCTTCCAGGTTTAGCAGAATACAGGTTACAATAATATTTTAATCCTATAAAATATATATTTTTGCTTTTAAGTCATAGTTCAGTTCTGATATATAGTTGCAATATAAACAACCACATACTGGCAAAAATCTCAAAGAATTAACTGTGAAGTCTTTAAAATAAAATTAAGCACATGCATTTAAAAATAAATGTTCTTTGGCCAGAATTTTAGATAAATTTGTAAGTATCTGTGGTAAAAATACTGCCAATGTACGTCAGTAGTTCTTAATGAAACTCTACTGGGAATGACTAGAAGCCACAATACATTGACTTTACTGCAGTTTTTTCAAACTGATAAATATTTCATAGGAAATATGCATGAACATTGTGATTTTACTGTATTGTATTACACCAATGCTAATGCCAGTAAATAAAATAAGTTATCCTTAGGTTATACCCAATGATAATTTCTTAGTTTTCTATAACATTTTACTCAAGGAGAAAGTTAAATACTTGTCAATTTTGTAATTTTGTGGTCCAAACATTTAACATGATGATGTCTGCTGATTAGATGAATTAAGGAAATTAGTATCAAGGATTTCTAGAGAGCTTCTTTAAAAATAAAACCACCATTCAAAACAAAGAGTTCTAAGGAACTAATTCCTAGTCATTTGAAATATTCAAGTTAACTGGAAAACAAAAATTTGTACCATTATTTTTAGGTGATACATAAAGTATTAAACTAACATGATTTTCCTGGCATAGCCACAAGTTTTAGAATTGTTCATTATAAAGAACAATTGTATTGACTTCTTTTTGAATATTATCTTTCCAAACAACTTTAATAGACAGTAAATACTATATATATTTTCCCATATATTTAAATTATATAAAAATATTATTAAAATTTTATGGAAAAAGACACTTTGAAAATTCATGGCATGCAAACATCCCAAGGAAAAATATGATGAATACAATAAAGATGTTTCATATATTTCTTTCAGGAGGTTGCTATTTGTGGGTAAATGACAAAGGTTACAGGATATATAATTTTATAATCACCTTCTTTAAAATACAAGTAAATTACTTAACATGTTGCTAGAACTAAAATCAAAGTTTTTATTGTTGATTAAAAGGTTGAAATATAAAAGGTTCAAATAAATGTTTTTTCATAGTTCAGGTCATCTTCCTCTGAATAATTTTATTAGAAAACAGTTCAATGATTTAAAGCTATCAAACTCAGAAAAGTTTACTAATCCATAAGATTTTAATTGGTAAAGTAGATAGATTTGGTTAAGTAGTGTTAAAAATTTCTATGGAAGCAATTACTCCAACTTGAAAAGCTAGTGACTTTCTCAATTTTAAAGACATTTGCATTAATAGAGATAGTATCCATTTGCATGATGATGCAGCTATGTTTGACTAACAAAATGAAACAAGAATAGCAACTAATAATAATACATCAGAGGTAAAAGCTTTCTTTTGAAAGTTGGGCACTGTGACATATGTCTATAATTCCAGTGAATCAGAAAGTCAAGGCAGAAAGATCACAAGTTCAAGACCAGCCTGTGAAATTCAGCGAGACCCTGTCTAAAAATAAAAAAGTATGGGATGTGGTTCAGTGGTAGAGCACACTTGGATTCAATCCCCATTACCAAGAAAAAGAAAAGGTTTTTTGATAAGACTAAATAAATAACAAGGAATCACTTATGTTATTTTTTAAAAGACATTAAAATTGGTGAGAAATAACAACAACAACACACACAAAAAAATCAAGTCTAATGAATATAACAGCAATTTTATCTAAAAATGGGTGGTTAAAGGGGTTACCAGAAAATTTAAACATACTATGCAATCTCCAGGGTAAACAGAATTCTTAAACTATAATATATAGGTATAGCTATGCTATAGGAACAACAGCATTGTCATTGATAGAAGTAACTGTTGTAATTACTTCTTATGAAGTTTGCTAAGTACCATAGTGTAAACAAAAGAATTTACTCGAAAAATCGTATTTCTTTCTCTTATCTGTGAGGAAATACTTCCCTTAACACTATTTGATGGAGTAATTATAGTTATCAGATGAGTATGTTTTTAAAAATCATCAAAACCCACAAAAACACATAAAAATAAACTATAAATAGTTCAGGAAGAAAAAAAAAGTAGTTAATGATATGAAACTTCCCCAAGCAATTATAACAATTTTCCAAACCGACTCATTGGGCCACTGAATCAAGAAATGTTAATCTTGAGTAGTTCTAGGAAGACAAAGGGTCAACTTGGAAAATAACTATTTGTCAATCATTTTTTATCCAGAGATGCTCATTCAAGAAATTAAAAACTTAATAAGTTGATTAAGAGAGCTATGATTAATTACATAAAAGAGAGCAGATTTTCATACAAACTATACAAATAATGATACTGCCAGAAAAGAAAAAATAACATCACCGCTAAAAAAAGCTTTTCAGGTGACATACATAACTGGCTTTATCTTTTCTTTCTTTTTTTTTTAAAGGTGTAGATGGACACAATATCTTTATTTATTTATTTTTATGTGGTGCTGAGGATGGAACCCAGTGCCTCACGCATGCAAGGCAAGCGCTCTACCACTGAGCCACAATCCCAGCCCCTGGCTTTATCTTTTCTATCTGATACCCAAGTCCTGGTTTCCATCACTATCTGTAAAATCAAAACAAAAATTATCTGATTTCCAAAGTGTGCAATATAAAGAGCAATCAGTAACTTCCTGCATTCTGTTGAGTGTGTGTGTACATGCGGATATACATAACATATACCAAATAATAATATTTAACATAAAATAGCTAATTAATTGAAAAAATAAATTCCTTCAAAATGAGATGTTATGTTACTTTACCTTTCAACTTCTCTTTCCTGAGGGTTTGAAATCATTAATTTTGTTTTGTCATTTCTATCTGTAAAGGCTTTCTGTTCTTCATAGCTTTTTAGTTTTTCTTTTAACATTAATATCTAGTAGAGAGAAAATACTAGTTAAAACATAAAACAAGTTGTTTCTTTCCATTACACATGGCCACAGCAAAAATGTAGCTATAGAAAATATAAATGATTGAGCTAGATTGCAATTTAGTAGTAAATGCAATAATTTTTCAGACAATTAGGATAAAAGTATATTTTAACTAGGATCTGAGGGACATTAGTACAACCATATAAACAGTAGACATACCTCTGCTTTCTGCTCATTACAGATCTTTACATACTGAGATATATGATTGTTGAGACTAAGAACATTGCTCTTCAACTGTTAAAAGATAAAAATTATAACTGTATATACAGGGATAATAATCACATAGACACATACATAAAACAAAGGTATTATATCTCAATTCACTTCCATCAATTATGATTTTCTGACAAATATGATCGTGTGACAATGATTAATTGTGCTCATGTTTAAAATCTGTGACAAGAATATGATAAGCATATTAACAATGTATATGAAATTGCCATAACTGAGAAAAAGTCTTTAAAGCATTCATTCACAATATAATAAAAATTGCCTGTTTTTTTTTTTTTTGGTTTTTAAGTAATTCAGAGATAATTTTATGTTCCATCCACTAATGAGTTCATCTAGTTTTTACTAAATTATTGTTTTGTCTTATCTTTTTTATAATAGTACAGACCCCTTGGCAAATATGAAATAGTAGAGAGAAGTTTAGACATAGTCAAGTCCAAATACTTGAACTCCCTGAGCTTTTGATTTATACAACTGTAGAGTTGAGTTAGAAATGCTTTCTGCAATGGGCTGGAGTAAGGATTACATGAAAAACATGCGAAAAACCTTTAAATGCTTCTAGTATGACTGCTTTTAAATAACATATAAACATTTTTCTTAAGATGACAATGGGCTGCTCATCTTCAGACACTTAAAGAAAGTAGCAGAGGGGAGGAGGAAAAGAGGAGGAGTCATCACACTAACTGTGGGTCTCTTCGGTCCTGAGACCCTGAGGTTTTAAACATACATCATGTTTTCACTTACTCTTTTTTTCTCTAAAGCATCTGAAACCTGTGGCAAAATAACTGACCTAACTGGTCATTAGTGCATTTCTTGAGCTATACAGAAATTGGCACATCAACATCATGAATATGGAAATAAATTTGAAAAGACTTTTCACTTTATAAATTGAGGCAGATATTAGTGATTTTACAGATGAAGTACCTTAAGCATGGAGAGATTAACTAACATGTCCTAGGTTTTCAGGTAGAAAGTATTGGTGCTCAGCTAAAACAGCAACAAATGTGCCAGCAATAAATGGGTTAAAGCCTTGACTGATTACTTCATGATGTGACCAAATAACATGTGCCATGATGTTAAAGGCTGAAAAGAGAGGGATTAAGCACACCAGTAGGCAGAAGATGGAATATTCTCCTTTATATACATATACAAGATGCATAAAGGTTCAGCTAAATTAATGTTCAATCGACCAGGTAAGTAAAGACATTTGTTCCCTTCAGCTTCCTAACTCATTTGTAGAAATACAGCCTTAATTAATGCTTTCTTTAGAATTATTAAAATAATAAGCACTTAATATGCACTCTCAGAACAAAGGCAAAGAAAACATACTTACAGAAGATTTAATGTCCTTTGCACGGTTAGCATACTTAAGAGTATTATATGTGTCATCATAGAATAAAGAGGAAGGACTAACAGCAGCTATCATGATAGTTTGACAGTTTCCTCCAAGAGAATCCTTTAACAAGCGAGTAAGCTTACTATTTCTGTAAGGAACATGCTGATTCTTTTTCTGAAAGAACAAAAAAAGAATTCTTATGCCATTTTCCACATTTAAATGCAAACTTGCTACTACTTAACTGTAAGAAGTTAAGCACTGTCTTACTTTGCCTAGACTTATAATATAATTGGTGATTGAAATGATAATGAATCTTATAGCACTATTCAGTGAACATATAAAACAAAAAACCTATTTAAAACTTATATCTTCAATGGAGTAAGTATGAACTTTAGTTTATAACAAAAAAAACAAAAACAATATAGGTTCATTAGTTGTGCCATATTAATGTGAAAAGTTAGCAGTAGGGCTTAGTATGGTGGCACACATCTGTAATCCCAGCTCTCATGTGGTTAAGACAGTAGGATCGTAAGTTCCAGCCCAGCCTGTACAGTATAACTAGATACTATAAATCAATATATGCCCTATATAAATACACTAGAGGAATAATAAGAATTCTGCATAGTATAGAGCTACATCTCTCCTTAAATAACTACCTAATATGGATATAGAATATATAGAACATTAGACATTTTGCCTGAAATTGCATTCAATTTTTAAGAATTATATTTTTTTAAAGATTTCCCTTTACTTAAAAGATATTCATTACAATATTAAGCTAAAAGCAACCTTGTGTTATCCAATGTGTTTTTTTCATATTAAAGAAAACTAAACCCAAGCAAAAAAAGTAAAATGACTTGCTTCAGGTTAAAAAGCTGATAACTCACAGAGCTAGAAAAAGGTCCTAGATCCCTGAAGTCCTAGTAGTGTGTTTTTCATCATAACAATTTTTCCCAAACTGTATAGAATGTACGCTGCTGCTGCTACTTAAAATGATTTTACAGGTGTAAGATAAGCATTAAAAATAGACTCATAAGTGACTCAGTAGGAGCCATTATTTAAAATTGAAGTATTATTACATATGGTAAATATCCTACTGTATGAATGGTTTAAATTTACAAAATCAGTTGTTCTATCATGCTGTTTATATGTTTCAGATTTTAATTCTGAATATAAAAGACATCTTGCTTTTGTGATTCTTATGTGATTTCAGTAACTTGTCCTTTCAAGACTCCCCAATCATTTTAAAGTACTTCATTCTAAATCAAAATGTGACATTTTCACCAGTTTGAGAAATTTTCTCAAAGTTTTTAAGCCAGGTTTAGCTTAAATCATCATATTTCAATTTCTAAAACAGGATGTTATTTTTGCAAATACATTAGTTATCAAATATACTGCATATTGGTAAGCACTGCTGGCATAACAGTACATGTAAAATACTTTTAAATACCTAAAAAGCACCTAGTAAATATCAACATATTAAGTGACTACATTTTATATGTTTAGTCCCTTTTCATTTTCCTCTCTATAAGTCAATACTGAACATTTTTTCTCTGACATGTGGATGTCAACATGCAATGGGGGCCAGGGAAAGAAGTTTATTGGATTAGACAAAGGGGAATAAAGGGAAGGTAAGGGGGATGTGAATAAAAAAGACAGCAGAATGAACTGGACATAACTTTTCTATGTTCATACATAAATATACCACCAATGTAACTTCACATCATTTTCAACCACAAGAATGAGATACTAATTAGAATAAGTTGTACTCCAAGTATGTATATGTCAAAATACATTCTACTGTCATGTATATCTAAGAATAAAAAATTAAAAAAACCCTAACATTAAAAAATTAACAGTATATAAAGTACTGACCAGAACAGAATTTTGATTTTCTAAAATATTTTTTTTTTGTTTTCATGCCACTTCAATTATCATTCTTATTGTGCAGTGATCAATAGTCACTTTAAAAACCAAGTTCAAAATAAAGGATAAGAACGCACCATAAAATATTATCAATTTGATATTCATTACTTTTCATTCAACCAATTCCGATTATAAAACTAGAAATTAAAAATGAATACAGTATCTTGAAAAGCCAAAAAACACCAAAACTAAAGGAAAACCTAATTTTGTTAGTCCAGAGTCTGAGGTATGTGATCTCAATCTGATATATTAATTTGATTTGTAATAGACATTTAAAAATTATATTAAATAGCATCTTTCTAGAAATTATGTTTCCATATTTCAAAATATTTAACAAATACATAGTACCTACCTTTGTATCTGCTAAGGCATTGATGACATTCCCAAGAGCTAAGAGTGACTTATTAATATTTGTGCCTTCGACAAATCGGGTCCCTTTAGCACTGGTAGCACTGGCACGCTCAGACCCTGCCAGGTCAATAAGTGACATCTTGGCAATACGGACATTTTGATTGATGCTTGCTGTTTTGTCTTGTTGTCGCAAATAAATCTTAAGTTACAGAAGAACAATGGGAAATAAGGATAAAATTTAAAAAAACAGGGAAACCCATTCATTTTTAAAAGAGTATGAAAACAAAATATTGTCATTTAAAAAATTAAACAAGGTATAGTCTGATACTTAAGAGTACTGGATATAATCACTAGAGTTGAGAAAAATATGAAAATGAAAAGCCTTCTTGTATGTCTATGCTACAGGATAGATTTTTCTCTTTTTCCTCTTTTCTTTTTTGCTGAAGTGTTGACTGTCTCACATAGGACATCACACATACTAGGCAAGGGCTCTGTCACTATGCCACATTCCTAGCCCTAGTCTGGATCTTAACTACTCCAAAGGCTTATGTCTTAAAACACTTGGTACCCAGTCTGGTGCTACCTGGAGGTGGTGGAAACTTTTAGAGATGGGGCCAAACCTAGGCATGGTGGTGTAGGCCTATAGTCCTAGGTACTCTGAGGCAGGAAGATCACCTAAACCAAGGAGTCTGAGATCAGCCTGGGCAAGATAGCAAGACCCTATTCTTTCTCATTCATGCCCCTACCTTCCCACACACAATAGTAAAAAGAGGGAGATCTTTTGGTTATTGGGGACATGCCCTCAAAGGACAGCCAGGACCTCAGAACTCTCTATTTTCTCATCCAGCCAAAAGGTGAAATATTTTGCCTCTCTATGCAGTATTAGTCATGATGTGCTGCCTCACCACAGGCCCAAAAGCAAAAGGGCAGACCCACTAAGGATTGAAACCTCCAAAAGTACAAATAAATCTTTTCATATATATATATAAACTGATCATCCCAAGTATGTGTTACAGCAACAGAAAGCTGACTAACACAGTATACCTGGGGAAAAATAACTCCTGACTTGTTTGATGCCAAAACAGTTGTCAATTGTATTCTGTACCCCTTGAATCAGAATATGAAATTACCAGAGGTAATGGTGGGGTAGAGGGGTTATACAGAAATGATGTTCCTGAGAGAAAACCAAACGCAGTGGTCAGAATGCTTTGCATGCCTCTAGGATTGCCCTCAAAGGAAAGCTGAATGTGAATGTTGACCCCAAATGAAGAGTAAACTTATTCTAATCTGCAAAACTGTTTTATATCCTTATAACTAAGAGAACATTATATATAAAAAAGGTAGTATAGTTATTTTCAACTGCCCAGTAAGGTATAATTTATCCAACTTCTTTAAGCTGTTTCTTAGCATTTTAAATGAAATAAAACAGGGGATAAAGAAGGACACTTATTACTTCATTATAAATTACTTAATTAGGCAAATTTCAGTGTCACAGATAAATATTTCTCACAAGACTAATGATAAATAGTGGTAAGAAAAGATTTATGAAATTTTGTTTGCTGGAGATTATCTGAATGGCTTGACTGCCTGAGATACTCTTTGAATTGTACTATTTTCTGTTTCATAAGAATTTCACATAGCATAATTAAAAATCAGGCTTTATATAATCATTTGGATATAAAAAGGAGTGGCTACTAACCAAATGCTTTAGGTATTTCTGGATCTTTATGCTTAACAAATGTCATGTCAACTGTATCATTTTTTTCTTAAGGAATGCAGGTACTTAAGTGGTCCTCATGATGAAATCTTTTAACAAGTGAATTAATATCCTTCTTATCAAATAGCTCTATAAATCTAGATCTATATAGGAGAAATCTTACTCTTAATATAAGATTATTTTACTTGAATGACTAAATATTTTCAAATAGTTAACAAAAAAGCTTCCATTGCTATCACTTTACCATCCTGTATCTATAAATTCTATATTTTTGTGAAATCATATATTCACAAAGGTGAAAGATCACGTTTTTGATTTATGCCATCTCAACTCTAAATATTCTTGGCAAAATGTTCTTAAAAGCTGCAAAGTAAAAGAAGTACTGAGAAGAAGTCTATAGACACAATCTTTTCCATATGTATGGAAATATTATTTACGAATTTTGCTTTATTTATCTTAAATTTTACTTTAAAGGTGATGGCTCATTACCTGGAAAACAGCATGAGAACGAGAAGATGTAGCATTCATATCGGTGGGATGTTGTGTCCTGTTTTTATTTCCACTATCTAATAACTGTAAAATTTCTTCTGAGGATTTGGGCTACCGAAGTTTAAATAGGAAAAAAAAAAAAAAATACACAAATTAGAAATCTGTAATTTTCAATGTTTTTTCTTTTTTTTCTTTGTGTGTGATTTTGTGTGTGTGTGTGTGCACTGCTTAGGATCAAACCCAGGGACTCAAACATGCTAGGCAAGTGCTCTACCACTAAGGTATGCCCTGAGCCCTTCAATAAACTTTCAACAAACAAGAGTTTTAAAGGTGAAAGAAAAGTGTTTCCTAACATTCAATTGTATTAAATATCAACTATGTATCATCTGCTTAGTATGGTATTATATGAGGAATAAAAGATAAATCTAGTCTTTGAGGAGATAAAAATATAACTGCACTGAATAAAATAAAACATAAAATCAAATGTTCAAGATGATTTTTGGAAAAAAACCCCACAATTATTTCAAAAGAGTAAAGACATCCTACTTAATTCTGTATTTCATCAGTTTACTTCTTTCCTAAATAGGTTGAAAAATAAGTACATGGCTAGTATAAATGGCTAGTCATACATGCTATTATTCTAACATGAGAAAAAGGCATTTATAAACATACCTGGTGTAAAGTCAGACCCTGAACAACAACTCCTTTTTGAGCATCCTCCCGCACAGCAAGTGGGCCAGAATTCACTAAGAGGTCACGAATCTGTTCATTATAAACCTTAAAAACAAGAACGCAAAACAAAAACCCGTTTTGGCACTGAGGTAAAAATAACAGTGATCATAAGACACACACATTGCTGATCTGTTACTAGAATTTTAAGTAAAGATAAAAGCAGCAATTCATTTTTATTTTTCATTCATTTTATCTCAAGTTGCCATGTACTTTCTATCATTCCAGAACTTGGAAGTGTTTGATCGCCTAAGTTTAAAATTGAGACTTAAAATTGGGGTCACTATATCCTCACCCCATAATTTCTGGTTTGATTATTATAGTAAAACAAAAATATGTAAAATAGCTGTTGCTTTTTCCTATTTCCTGGAAATATATAAATTTTAGAGACTGTTAAAGAAAACTCATACTCAAAGATAGATGGTATTTGTCTCTCTAGTCCTCCAATAACATTGTTTAAGTGACTTGGGAGGCTGTGGCAGGATTTCAAGTGTGAGACCAGGCTAAGCAACTTAGACCCCAAGCAACTCAGGAAAAATCTGTCTCAAATCAAACAAAAAAACCAAAACCTCGAAAGAACAAAGTAACAATACACAAGGGCCGGGGATGTAGCTCATTGGTAAAACACGCCTGGTTTCAATCCTCAGTACCAAACAAATAAAATAAATTTTAAAAAATTTGTATTATTTTCTTCTATGATCTAGTAAATAGCCTATAGTGAAAATTCTTTGCTGGTACAATTCTCTACAAAGAATAACATTTTGTTAAACTGTAATAAAGCTCAAAGTAATAAAATAATAATATAAAGAGAGAATTTTTTACTTTTTATTTTTTCTGACGAGTAGCACTCATTTTTCTATTGCTTTTCATTATCCACTTCAATCATACTACACAGAAGGAATACTCCCAAGTTGATTTATGCCTGAAACTCACTTGGGAACGTTTATAAGAGGGCTGGCCCACACCCTAGACCTATGAAATTAAAATATCCAAGGGCTAAGGTGTAGCCATAGTATTTTTTCAATGTTCTATAAGCAATTTTGGTGTACAACCTATCCATATATGGTACTGTCATATCATTAACATAATGAAAGTAGATACAAATGGCAGTAAAAAATTATAAAAACATCAATTTAAAAATTCTCCCAGTTAGAAAAGATTTACTAAAAAAAAAAAAACACACAAACAAACACGCAGCCATTCTCATTTCCTTAGCTATCCTGCATTCAGAAAAATTCATTTTACTTCTTAGTGATGAAAATCAGTTTTACTTTATCTCTCTGTTTTATAGACTGATAAGGAAACTTTTAGCAATCTATTAGATTTTAATGAGTCTTTGGAAGAAACTCCCATAGTAGGAATCAAACTATTGGATATTAATGAGAGAAATTTTCTGATACTAGAAATGCTTATTAACACTGATGGTGAAATTAGGGTTTATTTCCTACATTAGTTCCTAAAACACTATCTGAATGCAAAGTTAGAATGTCTGCCATTTAGTTATCATTTGTTGAATATCAGCTATTAAGAGTGTAGGCGGCCTCAAAGAATGATGGGATATGTCAAAAGGACATAAGAGGCAGCATAAAAGAGTCTCAATTGGCCAAATCTTGCACAATTGCAAAAATGATCACAGAAAAGGATTATAATCTATTGAATGATTCCATGCTGATGAATAAAGGAAAGGAACAGCTTCTCCTTACAGAAAAAAGTCAATGAACAAAGGTAGAACAAATGATAGAATTTAAAAATCACCATCATCTAAGCATCAGAATAATGATTGATTTAGGCATGAATTTGCAGTGGATGCTAATACTAATAGATACAACTTTGAGGAGAAAAAGATACTTATTAATTATAAAGGGTAAAATAATATCATTGGAGTGGAGAAAACTTGCAGATACCAGCATAATGAAATTAATCAAAGTTAACATTGCCAATAATGGTATCAATTAACTACATAAACATTTTGATATAAAGCAATAGAACCCAACTTCACTTCTGTGGTGTTTCTGCCAGTATATAACCTGAATCTAATCATGACAAACCCAAACTGAGGATTTTATGGCAGCATCACAAAATTCAAACACAGAAAATTTCACATTTACAACTGAATGCCATTCATGGTCTTAGATTTTGTTTCCAAAAGGGGCATCAATAGAATAATAATATAGTATAATAATATAATAATATAATAGTAATATCTCATTAAGGTCAATAAGTGAGATAACAACATTATAACATTGCTAATTTTTTGATTCTGATAACTGTTCAAAGTTATTTAAGAAATTTTCTTGTATTTACAAGCTTGCAAGTTAAACAGTTCTGAAAAAATAAATACATGCATACACACACACAGAGAAAGCAAATGTGGTAAAATGTTAACATATGGGAGATCTTGGTGAATGAAGGGTATCTGGAAGTTTTTTTGTACTATTTTTACAACTTCTCTGCAAGTCTGAAATTGTGCCAAAAAGAAAAAAACCCAGAAAAAACAGTAACATATATAAAAAATATTCAAAACCAGATATTTTAATGATTTTTCACATTCATGAGAAACGTCTGTATAACAAAATAATTTGAATGACCCATGTAATTTAAAGATTTCTCAAAAATAGTGATTAATCTAAAAGTGAGAGCCAACTTACCTCCAGATAAGAAACTGCTGTACTACATATTTTTTCTTCTTTAATCTCATCCATGGATTTGTAAAGGTCTAACATTGTTAGGTACATTACTCCAGGTTCAGCAGTCGATCCTAGCATTGTGTGGGTCTTCCCAGCTCCAGTGGCACCATATGCAAGTACTGAATTATTATGAAAAGGTATCAAAATTCTTTTGTTATGACATGCACATAACATTACTATGTCTACTGTCTGGTGGGTAATTACATCTGGATATCCTGAATAGTAACTTTTTAAATCCAACAGATACCACCTGTTTGTTCTTACTTAGCTAATGTCATTTTTTTCTGTTCCTTTTCTGATGATCATAGGCAGAAACATCTACTTCATTTGCACTTTCAGGGTATGCTACACATTCATATCTATCCTAACATGTATCACGCTGCATTTTTTTTTTTTGGTACCAGGGATTCAACTTAGGGGCGCTTAACCACTGAGCCACATCCGCAACCCTTTTTTGTACTTTATTTAGAAACAGGGTCTCACTGAGTTGCTCATGGCCTCACCAAGTTGCTGAGGCTGGCTTTGAACTTGATATCCTCCTGCCTTAGCCTCCTGAGCCACTGGGATTACAGGTGTGTGCCACCATGCCCAGCATCACATTATTTCTAACTGTGAGCTGCACCAAAGCAGAGGCCATGTATCTTTAGTGCCTAGCAAGCCAGCTAACAACTCAGTATTAAGTTAAATAGTTGCAGTCCCAATCAATAAACCATATTCCACTCTTACTCAAAAGCGTAGTTCTTGTGTCATAATATTGAATCAGGCCAGGCATGGTGGTACATGCCTACCATTCCAGCAACTTGGGAGGCTGAGTTAGGAGGATCACTAGTTTGTGTCTAGCCTGGGCAACTTATTGAGACCCTGTCTCAAAATAAAAAATCAAATGTGTTGGGGATATAGATTAGTGGTAGAGTGCTCTGGGTTCAATCCCCAATACAGAAAACCAAAAACAAAAAACCAAAACACTGAATCAATCAGTAATAGCATACATCTATGCTATACATACATCTATGCTGTACATATAGCATACAACTATAGCATACATGCTATAGTTGTGTGGAGTGTCTTGGACAAAATTTTATAAAAATTAGCACTTACAAAAACTGACAATTATAAAAATAGGATATTAGTAGTGGTTTTCAGTGACTTATAGCCACTCAATTGACTGGTCATTTTACATCTCTCTGTGAGAAACCAACATGGCCTTTTGCAAAGGCAAATTATAGTTTTGTCAAAGTAGATGCTTTTTGGGCTAAAGATACACTAAAATAGCACAAGATACTCAATTATCATGGTGTCTTAATATTTTTATTTCAAAAGGACCTGACAGAAAATCGTTCTGTAAAAGAAGCTGCCAAGTGTTCAGAAACATCTGGCTATTCACAAGGGATAGATAACTCCATAGGTGAGCAGTGAGAATACTTAAGAATACAAATGATGAGAAATCTGACATCAGTTGCAAGAAGCATGTGGTTAATAACATGGGAAAATGAAAGGACTAATGATAGGGCCATAGTAAGGCCCTGGTAAGACAAAGTTTCAAAAATAACAAATAAGTTATGTCTAATGACTAAATTTCAAAGTAAGTCCACAAAGAGTCTATTAAATTTCTTAAGAATTTTTACAAGTACATTAAATTTGATTATATTTAGAAGAAATGACCAAGTACATAATTCTCCCAACATAAAGCTGTAATGAGATAAAAAAATTAAATTCCAAATTGAAATAATTACCTGTGCAATTATATCCACTCAAAAAACTACGAAGAATTGGTTTGGTAGTGTGTTCAAAAACTTCTAATTGAGTTGAAGTTTCATCAAAAACAGCATCAAATACAAATTTAAGATCTTTATTTTGTCTCTTTGTAACATCGAAATTTGTAGTCTTCTTTCTATGGAAAAAACTGACTTCTTCTTGTTTGGGATCAAAAACTAGAATATGTTTATCCACAACATGGACCACTTTATGGAAACCAGCTGCCTTTTCTTTTCTATTTTCAGGACGTACACGGACAACAACTTTCATGTGGTGACATAGTTCTTCTTCAGTGACAGACATTGTTGATTATCTTGATTCCTACTTATGTGAATGTCTGATATTTCTCTGGAATTCAAAAGGAAAATAAAGTTTCAATATTAGTTCTACTTAAAACTGGCATGCAGTACTCATTTAAAAAAAGTGCTAGACAGACATGGTGGTGTACACTTGTAATCCCAGCACTTTTGGAGGCTGAGACTGGAGAATCTTAAGTTCAAAGCCAGCTTCAGCAAGGTGAGGCACTAAGCAACTCAAAGAGACCCTGTCTCTTAATAAAACACAAAGTAGGGCTGGGGATGTGGCTCAGTGGTCGAGTACCCCTGAGTTTATTTAATCCCTGGTACCAAAAAAAAAAAAGTGTTAACTGTGTCCCATTCACCTGCTAAATGTTAGTGGGGGAAAATATGTATGTAGGAACACACACTCTTAAATACCCTAAAACAAAAAATATAAATGGCACCTATATACACAAAAGCATGATAAAATTATTTTACTTGAAATATCAGTTAGACCCTGGGTTTCAGCTCAAACTCAAATAACTGAATTAGTCATATATTGCCACAGTATTGCACTTAAAATCTTAGCTTTGATTTTCACAATGGCTCCAGCACTATTTTTGCTTAGGTCCTGGGAATGGACAGGAAAGGCTCTTTCTGAGCTTTGGCTTATGAAGTATATTTAGTAAAAGTGATCTTAGCTGCAGACCTGTTAGCAGTTGAAAGTGATGCATCTAGGCTGGTCTCTACCTGTATTTCAATGATACAAAAGGGTTAAAAATACTTCCAAGGATGCATCAATTAGTTGGCCAGAAGGTCATAGAAACGGAATATCCTTTTGGGTATACTCAGAGATTCCAGTCTCTGAAAATATATCATAGTGCTTGATCTCTTATTTATATTCAAATTAAAGGAAAATTAATGATAATAGGTTTAACAGTTATAAGTTGACTTTATGGTTGTCTCACATGAAAAGAGAAAAGGTAAGCTAACAAAGATCAGTAATTTGGAAACCTCAACTATCCAGGAAATAATCTTTCTTACACACACACACACACACACACACACGGAAATACCCACAAACTTTTGAGTTAAAAACTTGCAGGAGGTAAGGGAATTACTGTGATACAGCAATTCCACTTCTGGTGTACATTCAAAGGAACTGAAATTAGTATGTTGAAAAGATGGCTGCATTCCCATGTTCATTGCAGCACTACTCAGAAGGGCCAAAATAAAGAAACAATGTCTATCAACAGATGAATGAATTAAAATGTGGCATACACATGCAACAGGGTACTATTTAGCTTTAAAAAAAGAATAAAATTCTGCCATTTGCTGATGATATGGATGAATCTGAAAGACACTATACAAAGTGAAATAAATCAGGCAAAGACAAACAACACATGATCTCATATGTGAAATCTAAAAATGTGATATGATAGAAGCAGAGTAGAATGGTTGTTACCAGAGGCTGAGGAGGGTGGGATGGGCAGGGAAAAGTTGGTTAAAGGATATATAGTTAGTTTCAGTTATACAGGGGGAATATATTATAGTTAATTAATGATGTATGTTTCAAAATTGCTAAAAAATAGATTTTAAATGTTCTCAGCACAAAGAAATAAGTATGTGAGGGGTGGATAGGTTAATTAGACTGATTTGCTCATCTCTAGATATGAAATATCACATTATATTCCATAAATACATTCCATTATTATTTGTCAATTAAAAATAAAATAACACAACAGCAGATGTTCAAATACATTTGAATAAGGACTTGTTGATGTAGGTAAGGAAGTTAGCAATGCAGATATTGGGAGATGCACTTTCCATAGAAGGACCCTAGGTGTATGTTAGCTTGATGTATGTTAGCTGAAATGGAATGAACATAGAAGAGAGTAATAAGATGAGGTAAAAAAATGTAGCCTGCTAAAGAACTTAGGCTTGTACTCTAAATAAGATAAAGAACCACTGGAAGGTTCTAAGCAAAGGAGTAACAATTTGATCACCCTCACTGCTGTGAAGATGGCATATGATAGGGAATAGAGACTAACCCATTGAAGTAATACAGACAAGAGATGATGATGTCACTGAGAACATGATGGTGGCGGTAGAGGTGGTAAGTGATGAGATTCTGGACCTATTTTGAAGGTAAAGTCAACAGAATTTCCGGATAGGTAGGTGTGGGGTACAAGAGAAAGTTAGGATTCTAGAACAACTGCAACTTTTTTTGGCTCGAGTGTTGGAAGAATGGAGTAGATGAAAATAATTGAGGGTGCAGGTTTTGGGTGGGTGTAGGGGGTCTGTGTGTCGGAAAAGGGAGTGATCAAGAATTCAATTTTGGACATACTGAATCTCAGAGTGAAAATGTCAAGGCAGTAGGAAGTTAATTTAAGAAAATAAAGGCTGTCCTTAGCATTTAATCCATTTTGTCCCATCATGCAAGATGTAAAACACCTATAAAAGCTTAAATTGAGCAATAAATATACCATTTATAGTAAAATTGAAATAATAATGTTTGCACAATAGAAAACTTAGGACTTAATGGGTTAATGCAGTTTAAAGCTTTTAAGTTTTTAAAGCTTAAAACTGCTTTAAGACTTGTGGGAAACTTTTTTTTAAAAAAATTATTTATTTAGTTGCATTTCAAGTCATAGTACATATATACAGCTCTGTTTTTCCAATTCTTTGGTTGCAAACCAGATAAAGTCACACCATTTGTGTCTTCGTACATGCACCAAGGGTAGTGATGACGATCTCAATCAACCATCTTTACTGTACCCATTCCTCGCCCCGTTGTCGTGTCCAGAGTTCCTCCATTTCTCCTATGTTCCCCATTCCCACCCCCTTTATGTATCGGCATCCACTAATCAGAGAGAACATTCAGCATTTGATTTTTGGGGATTGGCTTACTTCACTTAGCATAATGCTTTCCAATTCCATCCATTTGCCTGCAAATGCTATAATTTTATTCTCTTTTATTGCTGAGTAATATTCCATTGTGTATATGTACCACAGTTTCTTTATCCTATTATAGGGCATCTGGGTCGCTTCTACAGTTTTGCAATTGTGAACTGTGCTGCTATAAACATTGAAGTGGCTGCTTTACTGTAGTGTGCTGTTTTTAAGTCTTTAGGGTATAGGCCAAGGAGTGGGATAGCTGGGTCAAATGGTGGTTCCATTCCAAGTTTTTTAAGAAATCTTCATACTGCTTTCCAGATTTGTTGCACCAGTTTGCAATCCCACCAGCAATGTTTAAGTGTACCTTTTTCACCACATCCTTGCCAGCACTTATTATTGCTGGTATTTTGGATAGCTGCCATTCTGACTGGGGTGAGATGAAATCTGAGGGTAGTTTTGATTTGCATTTCTCAGAAACCTCTCAGAAGAAGATATACAATCAATAAATATATATATGGGAAACTTTTAAATAAAAGAGACAGTGACCAATTGTGTTAAATACATCTAATAGGTCAAGCATTTACTCAGAGTTAATCATGGGATTTAGTAACAAAGGCCAATGTGTAGAGAAGCTCTGGGCAAGTGGTATGAACCAAAATCTGAATGAGAAAATATTCAGAGTCAGTGAATGTAGGAAGTAGTGTTCCAAAAGGAAGAAGAGAAATGGTGTGGATAAAAAGGGAGGAGGAGCCAAAAGATATTTAGTTTATTTTTTTTAAATGAGAGAAATAACAGCACTGTTAAAGCTAAAATGTCACAAAACCATATACTTTTGGACAGAATTCAAATAAGGCCAAAGTAATCTAAAAGCAGCTGGACTCACTTCTGCCTTTTTAGGACTGTCTTTATCCAAAAATAGAATACTGAAGAGGAAGAGGAAGTCACTTGGATTCTAAAGTCACGTTCCAGGTGAATCACTATTCTGCTCTTCATCCTTGAGCTTCTGTCCAGCCAAGTCCCACAAAGAAACTATACTCCCTTCTTATGACCTTGTATAAGTTACTAACCCTAAGTCTCAGGTTATCATTTGTATAGAATAGACAACACTACTTCACAGGATTGTTGTGAAAGCTCAAAGTGATAATAAATATTAAGTGAATTAAAGTACATAATAAATATCAATTTTCTTCCCTACTCTTCCAATTTCTGCCTCTTCTTTCTGATAGTGAGTTCATCCTTTAATGTTTCCCAGTGTGCTTATATAAATGGCAGTTTGGGCAGGATGATCCTCCTCCTTCTTTAGAACTGTTCCATGTATTAGAGAATGTTTAGTATTTCTGTCCCCTGTCTTCTAAATTCCTTGTGATGCCAAAAACTATCCACCCTCCCATATATATATATGGCCAAAAGGTTTCTGAAATATTCAACAATACTTTGGCTTTAACAGACATACTTTAAAAAAAGTTAGACAAAAATGCACAAAAATGGGCTAAAATAAACATAAAATATGTGATTATTTCAAAACAAACCTTTAGAATTTCAAAATTGGAAGATTAGATAACCTTGCCAATTAATTTTTTTTAAGTGGTTAACTATTAGATGTTACGGCCAAATACCTCAGGTTAAAATCCCAGCTTTCTTACTTACTGCCTATGGTAATGGCAAGTTACTGAACTTTGTGGCTCAATTCCCTGATTTGTAAAGTGGGACTAATAATAGTATCTATCTCCTCATAGACTTGTAAGAATTAGATAAGGAGTAAACATTTAATATAATTCTTGGCACAGAAAATTTGCTACAAGTGTTTGTTACTGCTATTTTTTTTTTTTTTTAGTCACAGCGTACTAAGGGAAACATTAATAAAGTATTGATAAAAACATGTAAAGTGTTGACAAGTGCTATAAAAACCTACAATGGGGGATTAGTATAGTTAAAAACCTTCCTAGAGAATGTGATGAGCTGAGAGCTGAAGGATGGTTATTAACCAGATAAACATTTCAGGAAGGAAAACTAGTTTTGCATTTAGTAAATATTTCAGTGACAGCTATGTGATAGGCATTTTTGTGGACTCTGAGATAGTTAGAATGTGAGTAGACTTCTAAAGAAATGTTCAAGGGAATCTTTGTTTTCTTTTATTGCACCTGGGAGAGTGCTCAGGAAGGGAAAGAACTGCATTGAAAAGACAAAACTGGATAAGGGTGGGGCTAGTTTTAGAATATCTGAAATCCAAGGCTTAAGAGTTTAGATTTGAGTTTAACCTAATTTTCAATTAGGTTAATTGAGAATTATCTAAGGCATTTTAGAAGGCAATAGGTACTGTTTCAGGACAATCAACTAAAGGAATTTAAGAAGTATAATGTTAAATATAACTTTGTTTCACAACTTGTTATAAGTTGAAGATAGATACTGATCTTTTGTTTGTTAAGGTCATATGTGTCCTTACTTTCTAAGAAAAAACAAGTATAACTTTTTCTTTTTTTGGTGCTGGGACTGAGCAGGACTCACACACTAAGCATGTTCTCTATCACAGAGCTACAACCCCAGCCCCAATTTTCTTTTTGCTTTTTTTGTTTTGGGTACCAGGGTTTGAACTCAGGGGTACTCAACCACTGAGCCACATCCCCAGCCCTATTTTGTTTTATGTAGAGACAGGGTCTCACTGAGTTGCTTAGCTCCTTGCCATTGCTGAGGCTGGCTTTGAACTCAGATTCTCCTGCCTTAACCTCCCAGAGTGCTGGGATTACAGGCGTGTGCCACCGCACCCGGCTTCCAATTTTCTTATTAAGAAATCCTAAATATTATCCATGCAATAGTGATGAGTTACAAATTATATTCACACAAATGTTCTGAAAATAGTATTACAGTCTCTGATTTATTTTGTCATATCTACTCCTAAGTGCTATTTGTTAAATAGAATCAATAAAGCAAACTGGTAGGATTTCATTGGTAGGACTAAAATATAAAGGATAAATACTTTTAATCCCATTTTATTTATTGGTACTAGGGATTGAACCCAGGGGCTCTTTACTCCTGAGCTACATCTACAGTCCCTTTTATTTTGAGACAGGATTTCATTAAGTTCCTGAGGTTAGCCTCAAGCTTGTGATACTTCTGCCTCATTCTTTTGAGTAGCTGGGATTATAAACCTGGTCCATTGTTGATTTTAATAGGATAGTTATCTTGTCTAGAGAGAGTATGGTATAAAGACTTAGGAAGCTACTTGAGATGTTAATATATAAAACAAAAGGGTCAGATTATATATATTTAAGATCCTTTCATAGCTATTACTTATGACTAGAAAAGGGTACAAGAGAATGAGAAGAAATAACAGCTAATGGAACTGTCTTTACTTTATATCCCCAGTCTTTTATAGAGTGCCTGGTACAGTAAGTTCTCAAATAAATGACAAACAAATAAATAGGTTGACTACATAAAGTACTTACACAATTCAAAAAAGCAATTTAATACTTTTAGAGCAGAGGCCCTCAAGAGATTTTCTCACAGAAATTAAAAATATACATTTGCTTACTTTAAAAAAGATTTAATTGATAATATTGTATATATTCAAGGTCTACAATGTGATTTGATATATACATTGTATAATGATTACCACAAATTAATAAATTTATCACCACTCATGGTGTACATAAGATCCCATGAACTAGTTTATTTTATAACTTAAAGTTTGTACATCTGGACCAACATCTCATTTTCCCCATTCCTCAACCCCTAGTTCTGCTCTATCTGCCTACAATAGAAGATCTCAAGTCTTAGCAAAAAGCTCTCAAATGCATGTCAAAACATAACTGATGATTTCACTGTGCCTGTCACACATTACACAGTAGCTACTCTCAGGAAACATGTTATTTAAAAAGCTGTATGGTGATAACTAGTGATAATGAGCAACAATGATTATCATTTGAGTTAACTCTATGTGGCACATGTTATGGTAAACACTTGATATTCATTATCTCCTTCAATTCTTATAATAATCATATAGGGTAGGTTGTTTTACTATTTTACAAACACCAGGACAGTCTTAGGATAAGTAAAATTTCCAAATGATATAGCTAGTCAGTGGGGAGCCATTAAGTGGATCCAAATCCAAAGTCCTTGGTTTTACACTATGCTCTACTAGATTCTGAAGAGAAAGCTTCTAAACAATGGCACCTAAATAGATATATTTGAATTATTTCTTAAATACAAACTCAAATCTGAATTCGATTCTGATTTGACAAACATTTCTTGGGATTGGGAACTATCCTTATTTATAGTCTTTAACTTAAACTAGTCTTTGGAATAATCTTATTGTTAGAGCCACTGTTTCCATTAATTTCATTAACTTCCAGTAACTGATCATCAATCAGGGAAGAATAAAAAATTCCCTTGGAGGGAAGGGCAGCACTGACAGATGGATTATTTTTTTCATGTTAGTTGTAACAGAGTTAACAGGAGAAATGCCATTTTATTGATTTGAGGTATATCTTATAGTAGGACAAGATGTAATTTTAAAATGAAAATTTTATGTTCTTGTACTTTTCAATAACATACTATTAAATTCATTACTATTAAAAGTAGATACTCTTTTCTACTGAAACAAACAGTTCTTCCAAAATAATATAAACTCAATAACAACTACTATCTAGTCTTTGAACTTCATATCCTATAGCTCCAACATTCATGAAAACCTCTGAAATCCAAAGTCACGGGCTGTCTGCTATGAAATGACACCAACAGCTAAAACCTGTTGAGTATTTAACACATTTTACCCAATTGTTCCATAGTTTAAAACGTAAACTATATATTATGGAACAAAATTAGTCTTGTTTCTTTTACACAAAGTTCAAATTAAAGCGCAGCAGCCTGTCTTCGTTTCTTTTAACGAGGGAGTTAATGAACTCCCGAAATCTTGCAGGAGTTAAAAGAGAAACGTAGAACTGATTTTCAGTGTTTATAAGCACTTTTATGTGCAGAGCACTTTGCCAGTGTACCTCAACAAGTCCGTTAGGTAGTCAAGTCAGGTCTTACCTTGAAGCTACAACTGGGGCTAGGAGCTGGCTCCCAACGGAGGAGCAGCGCAAAGTTAACAGCTGAACCTCGCCAGCCAAAAATTTTATGTGGTGATGAACGAAAGCTCCTCATTTGATAGTTAAGCCCAGAGATACACTTACATCTGCATCTGAAATAAAACACTACAAACTTGGAGTCAAGAAGGAATCTCAAACTGCAAGGTGCTGGACAGTTACAGTCCTCTGCCAAAGTCGGAATGAAGCCGAGATACCCTAGAAAATTTTCGACTTCCTCTCAAAACTTAAGGCAGAAGATCGCTGCCCTTCCTGCAGAGCAGTCAGGCAGAGCCATGCAGTTGGTTAGTACTGAAGTTCTTTCCCGCTTTCACTTTCCCCCAGGGAATGGCCCTCCCTCCCCCACCCCTTCTTAACGCTTGTTTGTCAACAAGCCCATCTGGTCCTCTAGACCTCAGGTGGCGGTGGGACCCCCCCGCTCCTAGTACAACAGGTAATTAAAAGCAGCGTCAGAAGGATCAGAGTTTTCTCCTCGAGTGCCTCTCACTCACCTCAGGCCCAGAAGAGGTTACCGCAACTACTTCACTTCAATGTCCGCCTCCTGGCGCTTCAAACTCAGCCTCAAGATTCAAAACCAAGCCAGCTCCTTCAGCGCCTCTTTTCATTGGCTGCTGTCCTCGTGACGTCACTACGTCTGACGTTGCCTCGGCGCGCAGCCCCTTGGCGCCAGGAGGCTCAGCGGCGCGGCTGGGTGGAAACGGCTTTTCTGTGCGTCGCGGTGGCAACGCGAGGGGCGGTTTCCGGAGGCGGTGGCCGAGGTGGGCGGGGCTAGACCGGAGGTGCAGGTGGGAGGCAGCCACCTGGGATCTCCACTCGGCTAACAGATCAGCAGGAGCAGGGCCCGGTTTCAGAGTTCAGGGTGTGAGTGAGACGGCTTACCGGCAGGGGTTGGCGTATGCCCTCCGCTATCTGGAGAGGCGGAACCTGTTGGGTGTGGATTAATGGTTTCTGGATTTTTTTTTTCTTTTTCTAATTTTCCCTATTTGGTTAATGAGGCCTCCAAGGCTTAGAGCTCATGCACTGGAAGGTTTGGGGCCTTTACCCCCAGAATTAATTAGAACTCCAGGTCTTTTGTTTCGAGGCCCCATGGTTTCATTTCTTAGTACTCCCAGGCCTGCTACCTGATTGAAACTATTTGGTGTTTGCTTGCTTTTTACGTTCTTTCAATGATGGCATTACAAAATAAATTCATTTAAAGCTATTGGCTTAGTTTGTTATTGGATGAAGTATTCTTTTCTCAGATTGTAGGTATTCAGAATGTACACTTGAAAAAGAGAAAAAAAAAGTACTTGGAAAAGAATGAGAAATATTTTTGCTAAGAAAACTCGTCTTGATTTGTGAAGATATTTTAATTCTATATTTTTGCCGTGCTGGGGATTGAACCCAGAGCCTCATGCATGCTAGGCAAGCCCTCTGCCACTGAATTATTCAATGATTTGAGTTTCATTGTTCTTCATATTACTGTTATTGTATCCATTCAGCAAATATTGATTGTAGATTTTAGGGACACAGTAGTACGCAATAGGGTCAAAATCCCTGTCCTCTTGGGGTTCATATTTTGGTGATCTAGTTTCACTATATAAATAGGATGCAACAGTGCAGATAATTATAGTGAAACAATGTATGGAAATCTTACAGATTATGGACCTTATGATTCCTACTGAAGAAAATGAGGGGCATTGTTTATTATATATGATGCATGTTATATGTTTGTGAACCCTGGGTAGATCATCAATAAAGCTATTTATTTCTGTCTGTATTATATGTATTTTAGCTAATGGAAGTTATTTGAAGCTGGTTTGGTAATAAAATTGAGAAACCTTTTTTATTTTAAATATGTCCTTATTGTATGGTAATTTACCTCTGACATTTCAGGCATTTTATTCGTCACTTTATGTATTTTATTATCATTTAATTTTCAAAACAGCCCATGCAATGTATATATCGTTACTTTCATTTTACTGAGAGAAAACAGAAGTTTCAGAAAAGTAAAATACTTGAATTCTATAGACAAGCCAATTCAGAAGTAATTTGTTGCCGAGATACTTTCTAGGTTAAGTGAAAGTGAAATGATATCGTAATCTTGAAAATATGCATTTCTTACCATATTCTTATAAAATTTATTGATTTTTGGTGAATAAGTAAATAGAAGTGTCTTAAATTCATCACCTTTGAAATCCACATTGTATTGGCTTATCACTTTTACAGGTGTTTCCACACCTGATCTAAGTACTTATTTTTCATTTAACTTCAATTCAGCAACACTTGCCATATAGCAATGTTGAGATGTAGACTATTCTTAAGGAATCTTATATTTGATTAAAGCAGACTGGTTTTGACATTACAATCAATGCCATTACTGTGCCAGCTGGCTAGTCTTAAGTTTGGCAAGATATTAAGGAGTTATAACAGGATAAGAAAATGGGTATTTTGTAATGAAATGAAGGAAAATAGAATCAAAATTTTCCAACCATGTGGAGCTAAGGAAACATAAGTTCCCACTTTTGTTAGAAATTGGAGTACTTTATAATTTACAGTCATGTTATCAGAACACAAGTTTATTTTCGTAGTACATTGGAAAGTTAGATTTAAAGTTGCCTCAGACGTTCAAACAAGATGTAAAAGCGAATTTAAATATGGCAATGGTGAGGTCTTTTTATTCCTCCAGGAAGGTCCTTTGGAAACCTCGGCGCCTTCAAGACCCTTTCGCAGCGGGGGCTGGAAGCAGCGGAACGAAAGGCGGACGGTCCTCGGTTGCTGGGGCGGACGTGGGCTCGATTTGTCCGTCCTTGCAAGTTTCCCCCAGGGCTGGGACTTACAAGTGTAGCCCTATCAGGTTCTCCCGCACCATAGTAGTCATCACTGGCCCAAGTTAGAGGCCCACTGAGAAATCTTCGTGCCTCAGGTGAGGAGAAGGTGGCCGAGTTACCCGTGCTATTTTGGAAAGCACTATGCCTTAGGGGAACTCCCAGGGGGTAGTCTGATTCGCCTGGGCAAAGAGTCCACGCCCCATTCTCAGCACGCGTTCCTCCTGGGTTTGCCCAGCAATTTTCTCTTACCAGAGTATAATTCTTGGGCAAAGTGGTGTATTCTTCCTTTTCTTTAGAACCTCTTTCACTTTCTCTGCATTTGGGTGCCAGCTTCCAGGTTCGCGTTTTTGCGTTAAGCATTGCCTTTTGAAATAGGATTTCTGTGCAGAGGAAAACTGATTAATGAAGGTAATTGTTAGCACTATGAGGAAGTAGTCTTTACAGGCATCACTTATTTTTTTACCACAATTAAAAGGTCACCTCTCCAATTTTGTGTACTTAACTGCTAAACTGAAATTTGCGCTAGAGAAAAGTTGAATGAATTGCTTTGGACATCGCACAAAGGGGCTAGGTTTACTGATTCTGCTTCATCCTCTGACCAGAGGAAACTTAAAACAATCTTAAATGATGTAAAGTGGTGGGTTCCTAGAAGACCAAGGGAGGACTCTGGATAGTGTAGTACGATATTGTTACAGGAAAGGAACTCCCTTTACAGCTTTCCCTTTTACATTTTAAAGAAGGTATCCCAGGAAACAACCAAAGAGAGAAATGAATCATTCCTAGCCCTTTCTCTTTGTTGACCCAAGTTAGTAGGCAATCAATGCTTAAATTGTAAGGCTTCATGCTTTGAACAGTGAATAAATACAAGGAAATGAATACAGTCGAAAACAAATGCTGGCAATAGCATTTAAAAAAAGAAGTCTTGTACTTGTTTTTTCCCATATGGTTCAGATTCCTATATTAGAAATGGTGCTTCCTTTTAAAACAATTTTCAAAATAAGGACATAGAGTGTAATTCGGTTAAATAGTCCAGATTCCACTGTTTAGGCCTATGCATTGCAATATGTGTTCTATTAGCTACCTCACTCTTATTTCCATTTGAAGCAAGAAAATCGAATTCATGAGATACTACACATACATAGTCAACATAAGGTATCGTTAAATTACATGAGTGCATTAAATAGTTCCTGTGGGTGAAGTTTATGGCATGGGAATTAAGACTTTAGACTCTGGGGATAGACTGCGCGTATTCTCTCTCTTTAGCTATGTGAACTGTGGCAAATTATTTGCTTCTCCGTTTTTCTCGTTTGTAAAATGAGGCTAATACTACCTACCTCCAAAAGTTACATGAAAGATTAAATGAGTTAGATCATGTAGTGTTATTTAATTAGTAAGTTGTACTTAGTACTAAATAAGTGTTAGGTATTTTGAAAAATTTTAGATACACTAAGTTAAAAAGTAGTTAGGATTGTTTTCTATAAGCTTTCTGGAAAACTTAAGACATAATTAACAATTTGGCTAGTTTATTGATGGGTAATATCCAGAAATTTACTTAAAAATCTCATTTCTTTTCTTTTTTTTAATTTTTTTGTAGTTGTAGATGGACAGAATGCCTTTATTTTGTTTGTTCATTTTTAACGTGGTGCTGAGGATTGAACCCAGTGCCTCATGCATGCTAGGCAAGCACTCTGCCACTGAGCTACAGCCCCAGCCCTTAAAAATCTCATTTTTAATTTACCTTTTTGTGGCCACATTTTTTTCTATGTCACATTGCCACAATTCTGGGGATTATAAAAAAGTTAACTTCAAGTTAACATCTCACTCATGTTGCATATACATAATGCCAGATATTTATTTGTGTTCCACTGTTTTAGTCAATACATGTGATCAGTTCTTCATTTTCTATTGCAAAAGGAAAGGAAGACATATTTAAGTGTAATTTGATTCTTCAAAATTTGGAGACTATATGGTTTTTGGTGGAGTCAATCAGACAGATGAAATTTCCTAAAGTGAGGATAGATAAAAAGTTTATTTTGTGGAGTCTAGAATTTATCCATTCATTTTTTTCCCTAGGAATAATTATTAAATACATAGAGTACACCAGATTTTTATGGATACAAGGGTATAGGTCTTATTCTTAAATAACTCCATCTATAAGGAAAGAAGAGTATGGTTAACTAGATATATACTATGATGATATTAAAAACATTACTTGAAGCCAGTTGCATAAAACACAATGTTTCCAAAAGGTCTTCTGTTAATTTTTACACAAATAACTTTTTTCCCCTCTTCATTTAAAAGAATTAAAAATTGCAGAAAAAAACAGAACACATATGAGAAATTCAAGAAATGTGTCAATTATTTAATTACTTGATTTTGGGGCACAAAGACAATTAAAATGTGGGGGTCTAGGGCTGTGGCATAGAGGTAGAGTGTGTATGCTTAGTATTTATAGGCCGTGGGTTTAATCCTGAGTATCAAAAAAGCCAAACACACATAAAAAAGGGGCTATGAAATGTCAAAATGTGTCCCATTGAGTTTAGTTGTTGTTTAATGAATATATACTCCACTGATACAGGCTGTGGTGAGATGATTTCTTCAGAGACAGTCCACGACAAATATGTGGTATTTTCACAGACTGATCATCTTCATTTCTTTTTTGATTTACATGTCTGGCCTTTTCTCAGGGATAGTTACTCCTACAAAATTAAAGATGAAAATTTAACATTAAGAAAAAAAAAAGACCTTGAAGTGAAAGATCACCTTAACCTAAACTAGGATATTTATAATCCCTCAGTCATCCATAAATAATTTTGACTCATCAAATCTGCTATTTAGAACCAATTAAAATTCAAAAATGAAAAAATGATTATTGAATAACCACTTTTCATATCCTTCATGGTTAAAACACTAATGGTCTTAGAAATTATCAGGCAATATTAAAACTTATATTTAAGTTATATTTAAATTATTATACTGCATTCTCTTAGATTCCTTGTTTCATATAAGGAGGTTAGTCACTTATTCAGATAATGACTCTTACTTTTTTTGATGTATTAAATAGTTCATATTAATTTGCTTTTCCACAAGTATAACATTCTTTTTAAAAACCCAACAATTATCATTTTAAATTTCTTTTCTAGACTTGTTGACCTACAGAATGCTTCGATATCCATATTTTTGTAGAATATATAAAGAATATTTTCCATGCTGGTTGAAATCTGGCATACTTAATTTAGTTATCTGGCCAAAAAAAATTCATACTACAGCAGAAAGATATAATGAAAATGAAACCCAGGAGCAAATAGATCTAACTGGAGATCAAGAGTTACAGAAATCTCAAGATACAGATTCTGAAGCCATGGCTAAATTACATATTCCAGTAATGGTGGATGAAGTTGTTTGTTGTTTGGCACCAGAGAAAGGGCAGGTGAGTAGATTTTTTTTAACCTTTTTTTACTGAGATATAATTCTACCAGTTGTAATAGTAGTAATTTTCAAGTGTACAATTCAGTGGTCTTCAGTACATTCATGTAAGGCTGCATGTACTGTCATCACTGCTATCTAATTCAGGAAGAAGCTCATCACTCCAGTAGGAAACCTCATACTCATTGGCATTCCATCCCCATCCTTGACAACCATTAACCTATTTTTTGTCTTTATGAATTTGCTTATTCTGGACATTTTATATAAATGGATTAATATAATATTTTTGGCCTTTTGTTTTTGCCTTCGTTTACCCAGTGTATTTTGAAGGAAGTTTTGCCCCAGTTTCATAAGATTATGTACTTTGTTCCTCATTTTTTTCTTTTCATTTTTTTGGGTAGGGGTGCTTATTATCAAATACAAAGCCTTGCACATGCTAAAAATTAGATGATTTTACAACTTGACCTACACTGCTGTTTCATTCTGTTCAAATTCCTGACAAATGTAATGTTGGTTTATTTTGACATTTCCATTGTTCTGATTCAAGATTGGTTTTCCACTAACTTTTTATAGAAAGTTTAATTTTATGAATGTTATTTCTGAAAACTTTTGCGTGAGATGCACTTAGAGACAATGTTATTCTTATATTTTTGGCTGTCTAGCAGACAGCTTTATTCGTTATTCCCTTAATCTTCAAGTAATAAAGAACGGGTGACAGTCCTTGGACAGGAAAGGTCTTCATCTCATCCAGAATCCATTATTTGCTTCTTTTCTTCCTGAGCCTTTTCCCCCAAATCATTTTCCTTTGCAAACTATGAGTCATACATTCAGTTGTATCAGTTACCCAATTAATTACTGTTTTCCACATCACTTTCAATGATGAATTTACAGATGAAACTTTTGATCACAACCAAAAGTTTTAAAAATATTTAAATGTAGTTTTAAGTGGGGTTTAAGGCATTTTAAAGTTACTTTTTTCTTTAATGTTTAAAAGTTACTAACCTAAAGAAAATATTGATTTGGGGAATTTATTCAGAATCACTGCCAGTTTACTACATATTAGTTTTGCCAATACATTTAAAATATTTGCTAGTTTGAATTATAAGAATCCTCTTCCATTCCCTTGGAAGGTATAGAAATAACTAAATAAATTATAATTGTTTCCTCTTGCTTAGTTTTAATTTTATATTCTGGCTGAATAACTTTTTATTAGAAATTTATTACTTATGTAAAAAGATACCTCTTGTTCCTGAAATGCTTTACTCCAGGCTACATTGATCAATTTTTTTCATGCCTGATTACTGAAAACTGGAGAAATTAAATATTATTGTTCATAGTTTGAAATGATAACAGTTTGGAGATATAGGGGACCTGGAATTCTTTGCCCAGTAGTAGTACTAATTTAGTTTGACACATGTGGCTTCTATAAGGTTGATAAGTTGTAAGGCAGATGAGAGATTAGGAAAGGAATAGCTTTGTAGTTTTGATCCAGTAACTTCTCATGGCTGTGTCTCACAGATTCCTCATCTACAGAATGAGAAAGAACCTACCCTAGATATTTACTATGTGAACTAGTTGAGTTAATATTTGTCAGTTGCTCAGAATGGTATCTTCCATGTAATATGAGCTTAGTAAATAGCTCCTGTGATCATAGGGAGAAGGATGAGGATTGGTAGCTACGTAAAATTTAAAAATTTGGAAGAAAAATGCCAGGAGATAGCAAAGGTGAAACCAGCACAGCTGGAACTGAAAAAGTGCTACTTTCTCTGCCTGGAACTCTGATCACCATCCTTCAGTCTTGAATCAAGTTTTACTTTCTTGGAGGATCGTTCTGTGAGCCTCCAGAGGAGATAGGTATTCCTATTATACATTAATGGAGTCATATGCGTTTTTCTTTCATAACACTTTGTTTTTTTTTGGTACTGGGAATGGAACCCAGGGGTTCTCTGCCATTGAGCTACATTTCCAGTCCTCTTTATTTTTATTTTCATATAAGGTGGCACTAAGTTGCTGAGGCTGGCCTCAAACTTGCCATCTTCCTGGCTCAGCCTCCTGGGTAGCTGGAATTACAGACATGTTCCACTGTGTCTGTCCATAACACTTCTAATACTTTAAAATTACAGTATTTTTAAAGATTATTTATTTAATGAATTTCTCTTTTTGATTGCCTTCTATGAAGTCATAGAAATGTTTGTCTTGTTTGCCATTGTATGTCCAGTACTTAGCTCAAGGCCTACCATTTGGTGAAGTTTTAGAGTGATGTTTTAAGTAAATGAATAAAAATCAAAGTCCCTTGGGTACTGAGGTAGATACTCTGACTCAAAACTTTTGTATAATTTTAACTTTAATGTGGCAGGCCTTGACAGATCAAGTAACAGGAGAAAACTGGTGAGGAAACAGAAATGAAGGAAGAAAATGAGGTGACATCTAAACTGATACAAAATAGATAAGAGACTAAAATTGCAAAGCTTAGTTTATAAATTTCTAATAATCTAACATTGAATATTAATTTCTATAATCATCAAATTTGCTAAAATTATAATGGTACCAGCTTTGAAAAATTTCTTCTTTTGTTTTTGTGGTGATAGCAATTGAACTCAGGTCCTCACATATACTAGGCAGGTGCTCTACCACTGAGCTTCATCCTCAACTCAATAATTTATAAAACATATATAATCCTCTGTATATGGAATTTTATTAAGATCAATAGCAATATTTTATTTGCTTTACTTGAAAATCTTTCTAATCAACGTTAAAGAGAGAATGCTGAGACTGTATGTTTGCTCTCTTTAAATACTGAATGCTAATGACAAAAGAGTTTGACACAAAATTTTTGAGTTAGGAACTCTTCAAGTCTTCTATGTCAAAACTAATGACATAGAACTTTTTCTCCTCTTAGAAAGAGCTTCTATGATTTCAGCTGAAATGGACTGTATCAGGACATAGTGTTTTTATTTGTTTAGGTTTTAAAATATATGTTTCAGAAAAATTTATTTCACATTGTATTCTACCTTTGAAGAATATTTTTACTTTAAAAAATCATGTAGCACATTAAATGTTGTTGTATTCAAGTGCCTTATGGAATGTGATATTTCCAGTGAATGATGAACTTACTGAAAAGTACAGGAAAACATTCAATATATACTGTAATAATTAAAGTTTTGAATATGAAACTAGCATACTATTTATTTGCTACACAGATATATAAATATAATACACATATATATAAAATAATATTTTAAATGGTTCCCCATCATTATTGAAAAATAGGCATGGTTATTTTCATTTTAATTCATTTAATTCATAATTCATAATTCATAATTCATAATTCATTTGTTTCTAAAACTTCAGAGAATTGTTAAAGAGACTAACACTTTGGGTATGACCGAGTAGCTCATTTATCTAAAAGGCCTTATTTCTCTTTTTAAATATCAAGCAAAATTTGAAGAATTAAAGAAAAAAGTTCCTTTTTCTATTTTTCACATTTCTTATAATATGATTATAACAAACACTTTATAAATAACATTAACCATATATAATTATATATAAATGAATTATTCATTAGAGAAAACATGTAAATTTACTATTGGGACCCATATTTTTGCACGCCCACAAGATGCTTACTTAAGTAAGGTACTTGAGTAAGATGGAATTAACTAATACCACTAGTTTTAATAAACTAAATTTTGTAACTAAAATGTGTTATGGAAATTATTAAATTAGCACATATTTCAGCATTTAACTGTTACACAATTGTTTTGCTTTCTACTACTAACTCCCTAATATATTTTACCAATATGTAAATTGTCCATAATATCACCAAGCAGTGTAGGCCTGATATTAAATGATTCTAATATCCCAAATAATATATAACAAAATAAACACATAACTAATAAAATATTGTATATAATAAACACAAAACTAAGCATGAAATATAATACCAATTAGGTATATATTAAATATACTCTTTAGAAGTATTCATAGAAAAATTATAATACAGAACCTGGAAAAGTGAAATTGACAAAGCAGCAATTCATTTTGCTTGAATGATTTTATATCATTTCAAAACAAAATCTCTGTACTTTCAGTTTTGTTAGGAACACAAAATTGGTCTAAAAAATGAAATCTACTAAAAATAATCATTGGTTCAAATATATCCAAAAAATATGTGTTTCCATAGGTGAGAAAAATAATACTCTTTTATGTTTAAAAGTTCTATCTATGAACTGAATCTTAAATATACTTCAGAGTTATTTTGGTCCAGTAAATAAGAGATAATCCAAGAAAACATAAATCCATTCTATATGGAAAGCCCATAGAAAAGAAACAAAGAAACAAGTGAAGTTTTTCTTTTTACAAAGCACATTGGTGTGATTCATCCTGGAATTTGGTTACTCTCTTTTTAGGTCAGCATTAGTCCCTGATCAATGGTCTAATCATAGCAACTTCAAGAGGCTAGGTCCAATGATTCTTTTGCTTCCCATTGTTCTTCCAAGTCCAGTATTTTTATGAAGAGTAGTAGGAAATGTACCTTGACCTTTTGAGTTGCCATAACATTTTACTTTACTTCTTCCATTGCCTTCTCTTATAACGAACTACTGAGCTCCAAGTAGCATACTTAAAATGTTACTTTATAATAAACCAAGTTGGAAAGCCTTATGGTGACTCACCTTGTAATGGGTTCTCTAGATCACTCTTTTTTTTTTTCCACTCTTGGTTGGGTGGTAGTGGCTATACCCTTTGGTATACATTTGCCATTTACAGATACCATTTGCTAATATGTAATATGAATTTAAAGATTTTAGTTTTCTTGAATGTAATTTTAGAAAGTATTTATGTTTATTTTTTGTAGCTACTTATTATTTTTCTCTCTCTTGCATTGGGTACAAATTAGTTGACTTGTTTGGTGTTGAATATTTGAGGTGTCATATTACATGCTAATTTAGGCATTTACTTTTATGGACATTGTATCTCATATACATTATATATCTTTCTTTCTTTCTTTTTTTCTTTAGTACCAGGGATTGAACCCACAGGTGCTTAACCACTGAGCAATACCTCCAGCCCTTTTTTATTTTAAGATAGGGTCTCCTGAGTTGCTTATGGTCTCACTAAGTTTCTGAGACTGGCTTCGAACTTGTGATCCTCCTGCCTCAGCCTCTTGAGCTACTGGGATTACAAGTGTGTGCCACCCTGCCTGGCTACAATATTTTTCTATATAATTAAATTTCAAGGTAAAGTCCAATTCTTTTGCTGTACCTTTTTTTCTTTCTGGGAAGAAACTGGATATTGAATATATTCATAAAGATGGAGGATGTTCCACTTGAAGCCAGTGTTTGCTGGAAAGAGTATTTTTTGTTGTTGTTGTTGTTATTTTGGTACTGAGAATTGAAATTACAAGTTCTATCTATGAACTGAATCTTAAATATACTTCGGAATTATTCTACCTAGGGGCAGTTAACCACTGAGCCATATCCTCAGCCCTTTTTTACATTTAATTAAGAAACAGAGTCTTGCTGAGTTGCTTAGAGCCTCACTAAGTTGCTGAAGCTGCCTTAGCCTTCCAAGACCCTGGGATTACAGGCATACACCACCACGCCTGGCTAGGGAGTATTTTTGGTAACAGCAATTTAGAGTTCCTGTAAGATTTTACAGTTGCAAAGCACTTTAATATATTATTGTTTGTACTTTTCACTACTACTAATCTGAGTAATATTTTGTACAATGTAATGTGTCAAATGTAGAAAGGAGCCATCTGTTGGGACTGTGAAGTAATAAATGACATTGGTTGGATCTGAATGCTTCTACATAATAATTAGATTGTACAGTCTGCTTTTTTCTTTCATCATAAGCATTAATTCTTATAAGTGATCAGCCTATAAGATCTTAAGGGTCTGTTCTGGGCCCCTTAATTGCTTAGGACAGCCAAATTGGCCTAATGTCTCTGGAGAATAGATCACTAGCTTCCTGAGCCCTAGAGAATATGCCAGTGCTCAGTCGCTTCAGGCATCTTATGTTGTCTGCCTTCATAGACTTTCTATAGTGGAGTCCAGATGCATCTCATTGGTCAGCTCACTGGATTTTTAAGAACTTCATCCCAAATTGGTTTCTCATTCTTACAAGGAAACCTTACGTTTTCAATAACAGAATAAGATGAGAAATATCTCAAAGAGAGATATGCAGTAAACTGACTAGTACAATTTTTCATTAGAAATGAAAATAGAGAAAAGGGGTGGTGTGTGTGTTGCGGGGGGGGTTGAGTTTTTTCTACTCAAAAAATCTTATTTTTGAGTAGAAAGTCTTGACCTTTTTTTCACCAAATAGGGGCTTTGGGTATAGCCCAGTGCTTACTTAGCACTCCCGAATCCCTGGGTTCAATCCCCATCATCCAAATAAAATAACAAAAATAGTAATTACTTCTGAACCAGCTTCTCTTGTTAGGGAATTTAGAATTTAAATGCAGACTGACAATTTTCATAAAGGAGAATGGAGAGGACTATGAGAGAGAAATATTTTTCTATTTTTATATTTATTCAGTAATGTTGTTTTAGTAATAGAAACAACCTAGCCTTTTCCAAAATTAAACTGATTAAAGTAACCTTTACTTAAAGGAATGATTGATAGCATATGCTCTGATATGAATGTATCCTCCTAAAAGTTCATGGGTTGGACATTTAATCCTCAAATTCATATGTTAATGGTATTTGGAAGTGGGAGCCTTTGAGATGTAGTTAAGATTAGATGAAATCATGATAATGATGACATTAGTGACTTTATAAGAAAAGAGAGACCCTAGCTAGCATGCTTGCTCTGTCTCACCTTGTAATGCCTTCTACCATGGTATGATACAACAAGGCCCTCACCAGATGCCATGAAAACGCCAATAGTCATACACTTGGGACTTCCCAGGTTCTAGTACTATGAGCCAAATAAACTCCTATTCTTTATAAATTACCCAGTCTCAGATATTTTCATATAGCAACAGAAAATGAACTAAGCATACATAATAAAAATTTTATTTATAGAAAGTTTTAGGTAGAAATTAAAATTTCTTTTGAGGTTTATATCAGGGACATAACAGTAAGTTCTGCTTAAGATAACTGTGCTTTCTGAAAAATCATCAGTGGTTTTAATGTTAAATTCCTCATTTTATTTGAAATATTGTATAGGTGGCTTGATACCATTCTGATTCTTCATGCTGATGTTACTATTTCTGAACCTTTTGCAGTTGTATAAAGATAGACAAGCAGTCTTCCAAAACTTTGAATCTTTTTGTTTGCTTGTTTTTTTTTTCTTTTCAGGATATTCTGTTGTGAATTTTTGAACCTAAGCCCACTAATTTGACGCATTTGGTTTGATACTTACATGTGGAAAAAAAATCCAAGACCTCAATGCTATAAGACCTTCATTGTTTCACTGTGGTAATAAGAATTGGAAGAATTAATAGAAATAAGATAACAAACCCATTTTTGACACGCATGTATGCTTTTGAATTAGGATAATTCTGTGGTATATTACCACTTTAATCACTATAACTTTTTAACTTCTTATTTTCTTTCCATATTTATTGTAAAGCCAGATGACCAAAAGGAGGTGAATTAAAACCGCTGGGCAAGTCTTTATTGGAAATACACGCTCTCTGGATGAACTCTCCCATCCGTCAGAGTGTGTCTGGGAGAGTGGCGTGCGTGTTCTGGCATACAATTTTAAAAGGTCTAGTCAGGAAGGGAGGGCTTAGGGCAGGAAGAGAAGGCCAGAATCCTTCCTGGATAAGTCAGGAAAAACCCGCTGATTGACAGGAGGCGCCTCTACTGGTGACGTCAGTGTCTGGCTGGCCGCTCCATTCTGCAGCTGCCCTGACTGGCCCCCCTAATTGGACACCCTGGACCCTGAACCGACCTAACATTTATTAATGGTATTGTATAATTATAATGTACCAGAAAATATGGGGGGGGGGTTAAGTCAAGGTCCCACAAAAAAAACACCTTAATCCCTCCTGAGGGCAGGGCTCCAATGACCCAGGCACCTTCCACTAGGCCTCACCTCTTAAAGACACCACCACCTCAACATTACCACACCAGGGGAAAAGCTTCTAACAATTATACCCCTGGGGGAAAAATCATAACAGTACCTGATAGCACCATTTACCTGAGATTAAACTATTATTCTGGGTTAACTGTTTTCCTACTCCTATTTTTTTTTACCCAATCTATACAATACCATTAATAAATGTTAGGTCGGTTCAGGGCCTTCTCTTCCTGCCCTAAGCCCAAACATGTTTTTTAAAATGCCTCCTTTGAGCATTGCTGGGTTAGGGAAAAGAGAGCAGAGAGCAGTATGTGGATTAGACCTAGTGAGAAGGTTTCATTTTGCATAGTGATCATGAGATAGGGATGTGAGACAGAGAACCACCTGGCAACTGAATTTTAGGCAGAATCCTGGTATAAAATTGCTGTGATGTGAGATGGTTAAATTTTCTTTCCATCACCACTTTCTGCCCATGTTTATCTCTTCTCCTAAGTCACTCGTACTCTAAGTGTATCTGGTAGCCTGGTTATATTAACACTTGATGAAAATGAGAATTCTTCATTGTATTTGGTAAAGAATATAATTTAGACATGAATTTTCTTTTAACTAAATTAGCATTTCTGTTCTTTACACTATAGATTCAGGCATTTCTTTTTCATCCAAAGACAGGTGCAAATGCCTGATTTTTCCATGAAAATGCTTATTTCTCTTATTTTTTCTTGCTATAAATGAGTTGCATAAAAATGTAATTGCTACAGTTCTGTTTGCTTGTGAGCATATTCAGATTCACTAAAATGCAGTGCAATCAGTGAAGATAATTATTGCAGTTTCATCTTCAAACTAATAAACTTACTATAATACTCTGGTTAGGTTTAACTGTTTTTATTGTTTTGGAAGAATCATCTTCTTTATAGCAGTTTACTTCTGGTGATCCTAATCAAACATAGCTATTAGTGCCAGACACAGTAGTGCATACCTGTAATCTCAGTAACTAGGGAGGCTGAGGCAGGAGGTTTGCAAGTTCAAAGCCAGCATCATCAGCAACTTAGTGAGGCCCTATGCAATTTAGCTAGACCCTGTCTCTAAGTAAAAAATAAAAAGGAGGGCTGGGGATGTTGCTCAGTGGTTAAGTACCCCTGAGTTCAATCCCTGGTACCAAAACAAACAAACAAAAACAAACAAACAGTAAACCCCACAATGATTGCTTTCAAAAGATCAGTGTTATAAAGTCTATAAAGTTGGGCAATTGAGATATTATGTTTTGTTTTAAATTAGGTGATTTCTGTAATGTGGAACCGTATTTTTTTATTTTAAATAAATATTTAGGATGATAAAAATTATCACTTACTAAGGAATTAAATTAGGTTTGATGAGGTTTTTAGCTTTCCTTTTGAAGTAAAAGTCATCGTAAAGAAATGTATGTGTGCCTTGTGAAATATATTTCTAGTTTTAATCTTGTCCCTAGGGGAAATGCCCTTGCCATGGAAATCATGGTGAATAGCATTAATTGTTATGCTTCTTGGGTCTTCTTGCAGAGAGAAGCTAGAGTTGTAAAAACTTGTTTTTGCCCTGTAAAGGTCATAGCAATAGACATGGTTTGAAAGGGAACACTATAATGGTCACATAGCTGATTTAAATGGTACTGTGTAATTATATCACAGTTATATTCAGGGGTGGCATCTCCTTAATAAGTCACTTTTCTTCCTTATTAAAATGTATATCATTTTTGTGTGAGAAAAATTAGATATTTCATAAAATCCAATTTATTCTTGTCCCTTAACATTAATGCATTAGTGTATGTTTTAAACTGGTAGAAAATAATTTATTCTCTTTTTCTTCTCATATCTTGAATTAACTAAATCAATTAATTTCAGTTGCTTTCTTTTTACCCCTTCAATGCTGGGGATTGACTCCATGGCCTTGTGTATGCTAGGCAAACTGCTCTACCATTGAGCCATATCTCTTGCTGGCTTACCTGCTTTTTAAGTTCATCATGTGGGAGATTTACCCCATGAGATTTTCATAAAGTATAATTGAGTTTATATGATGTGTTGTTTGACGATTAACTTAGGTGTGGTATCTTATAGAAGTATTTCTCCATTTTTAATACATTATATAGTAGTTTGTTGTTTGGTTTGCTTGTTTGTTTTTTTATAAGCACAAACTCCTGAAAAGTTTTGTGAAAATCAAATTTCAAATACTCCTAACTCTGCAGTGTATTATAAGGTAAGTATATTTTATTTTAACTTAGAGTACTGAATTAAAGTTTATTTGTAAGAATTTCTTATGATTGAAGAGGTGCATTTTTAAAATTTTCACTATTTTCTCAAATTTGTAGGTCCACAGACTTACTAGGATAATGATGCATGAAGAATTTAATTACAGTTTCTGAGTGTTATTAAATAAAGTTTCAATTGGTGATATTTAAAAAATGTAATAAAGAACAAAATCCTAACTCTGGGTATAGTTTAATAGTAGTCTAATAGAAAGAGAAAAGGTAAGATATTAGAGGGTGCAATAATTTTATTTCTTTTCTTTCTTAGAATATTTTGAAAAATTGATTTTAAGATATCTTTTGAAGTAGTTGGACTAGAAATGGTGGTTGAAGGGTACATGGCAGTTGTAGAATGTTTAGGGTTTTGTTAGTGTCAGGAAAGAATGCGTTGAGGATGGGAGTTGTGGATCATTAAGAAAAGAATTTCAAGGCAATTTTGGGCTTATTGTGGTCACTTTAATCTAGGTCCTAGGGTTTTGTCTATTGGGGAAGATTTCAGAAAAAGAGTAAATTGGTTAACACACTACGGTAGCCACTTTACAAGATGGCTTCCCTTAACCCTTACTCCCTGGTGCTTGTACTCTTCTTATGTAGTTCTCTCACACATTGAATTGCGTTCACCTGTATAACTAATAAATACAACAGAGAAGATGATGTGTGCCTTCTGAGGCTTAGTCATAAAAGAAATTGTGGGTTCTTCTATGCTAGCCCTGAATTGCTTGCTTTGCAAAGGTCAGCAGCCATACTATTAGGATGCTTAAACAGCCCATGGGAAGCCCTCCTAGTGTGGAATTAAGACCTCCCCTTAATACTCAGCACTAGGTAGGTGTAGGTGAGCCATTTGAAGATAAGCCATCTTGGAGCTACATTCTCAAGCCTCAGACAAGTCTTTATGTGAATGGCAACACTGGCTAATTTTTTATGTAGCATAGAAGAATAATGTACACAAAAATTAAAGCAAAGTTATAGCTTTAATGAATGTCATAAAGGAAAGGTTTTCAGTGTAATGAGAGCCACTTACAGACTTCTGATTTAGTATGGGGATTTGAGAAAGACTTGAATTTAAATCCAAAGAACAGAAAAGAAGCTAGTGCTGTGGCACAGTCACATGATCTCAGCTACTGGGGAGGCTGAGGCAGAAGGATTGCAAGTTGAAGGGCAGCTTGAGCAATTTAAGCAAGATCTTGTCTCAAAAATAAGTAAATAAATAAAAAGTCCTGGGGATGTACCTTAGTGGTAGAGTGCCACTGTATTTAATCCCCCCTGCAACAAAATAACAACAGCTCCCCGCCCCACCTCCACAACAAAGGAACAAAAACAAAGAATAGGAGAGACTATGCTGGACAGGGAATAGCATGTGACATGGCCCTGGTGTGTGGGTAAAAGAGCGCTTTTGAGAAACTGAAAGATCAGTGTGGCTAGGTGTAGACAGCAAGGAAGAGAAGGAAAGAGATCAAAATGCTAGGCCTGAAGCTGTATTAATATTTTGGTTTCTATTTTAAAAGTCATAGGAATCATTAAAAATTTTGAGCAAAATTTATGAGATAACTAGATAGACTTTTTATTATTTTAATTTTAAAAATTTTGGTGGTATGGGGGTTTGAACCCAGGAATGCTCTACTACTGAGATATGTTCCTAGTCCTTTATATTTTTAAATTTTAAAACAGGGTCTTACTAAGTTTCTGGGGTAGGCTTCAAACTTGAAATTCTCCTGCCTCAGCCTCCTAAGGTACTGAGATTACAGGAATGCTTCATACATAGGTATTTTGTAAAGAACATTCAGATTGCTTTGTGGAGACTAGATTAGAAGTTGTGGGCTGGGAGTGTGTTGTGTAAGAGTGAAAAATAGGAAATCAGTTAGAATGCAGTTGTGTTTATTGAAAAGATGAGAGTTTGGAATGGAGTAACAGTTTGAATGGTTTTGGATGTAGATTAAACAATGTGGCGAGGAAATATGTAAAGGACATGAAGAACTATTAAGGTAGGTAGGTATTTTGGTCTTGTCGTTAGATAGATGAGGACTTTCTTTTTCCCCCAGATTTCATATTTTGTTTTTGGCATGCTTTTAGATGCTTTTCACATAGCCAAGATGGAAGTTCAAGAGCTAGGTAGATAGGCAGTTTAGGTCTGAGCATTAGACAAGTTTGCAATAACCCATCTGAAGAATCTTTGATCAAAGAATAGAGTCCATTAAAACAACAGTTAATCCAAAATAATGCAGGTCTTTATATATTTCTCAAAAAATAGGAAGGCAAATCTTAATTCCCAGTAATACTTTCTAATGTTGTTCTTATTGCCCTTTTCAATCTTTGTCTTCATCAAATGCCACTGTTTTTCCATTTCATTTTCTTTCTTCCTTCCCTTCCTTCTTTTCCCCAGACTCCTCAAGAAGTTATCTCTTTATTCCCTTCCATAATACCATGCTAACGTTTTTTTTCTTATTCAGTCTTTATATTTTGCTTCCTTTTCTTTATTATTTAAATTCATGATTATTACTGTTTTAACAACACGAGGGTTTCCTTGCAGTGAGGGTAGGGAAAGAAACTTGGGAGCACAAACCTGGATTTTTTTTTGATGGCTCAGGGATAGGAAAGTCAAGGAACACTTGTGGGAAAAGTGGCATATTGATGATTTTTGTCATGTAACTGAATTATCAGCATGTAAGTGAAAACTGAAGCCAAGGGCCTAGGTGGATTTTGCCTTGTCACTGAGTAGATGAAATGATGTCTTGATTCTTGAATGGCTTCATTATTTAATAACTTGGTTAAGGAAAATGAGCCCAGGGATAATCAATTATGATCTACTGACTTGTGACTGGAACTACTGAGCTAAGTCCTGCTTCTGGCCTTAGTCTGTGTCTTTGGAAAGCTTTTCCTAATGTTTCTTTTCCAGTTCAGGTTCTTTTCCAGCAGGAACTGATGCCCTATTATCATCCTTACTGTTACTATAATTATTTACTTAATTTCATGTGATGCACAGTAGAGTCTAACCACTGGGAGGATGAGAGACAAGTTCACCATTATATCCTTAGTAAGTACTGCCTTATCTTTTATGTAATGGGACTCATTAAGCACTTGTTTAATTCAGTCAGGTATTCTCGTTAGACTCATTAAGTTTCACATGTGTATGTCAACATTTCCTCCTTAGCTTACTGTCAAATATATAGACCTGCTCTTTAGTAAATAACATAATAGGTTCTTGTCTTAGATTATGACTTTGAGCTCTTTGCCAACTTATACAAAGTTTGGGGAAAATAAAATTTATGAGGACTGCAATGTACTTGGACCGTATCAGTGAAATACTTCTAGAATTGGTTTTACTGAATTGTGCTTTTCTGATATCCCATAGCTTATAGTGAGGGATATTAAACTCATTAGTGTGTTTGGTGTAAGGATGGAAGAGGAGGTTGTAGTTTATTATGATTTCTTTATGAGGACTGATAGGAATTGTTTTTCAAGGTTCATTTGTAAGAAAGCTTATTTTGAATCATGAGGATTTGTACACAACAACCTAAAAGGCAAATTGAGGCACACTGAGTGTGGCAATGAAAATTTATTCTAGCTAACATGAGGGTGGTTTCTCAGGGAAAAACACAAATTCTAGTTTTTTGGAATAAGGGCTCTCAAAATTACATTTGAGGGGTCTGGTTTTATAGATTAAAAAAAAAAAGGTAGCACAAGGTTCTGGGTTCAAGCTTTAGCACTTCACTCCCTTTATCCCCCAAAAGAACAAGGGTAGATTATAGCAAACCAGTTGTTAGAGTTAACTGTTCATCAGTCACTAATTACATATTCTAGGTGAGAACTGTAGTAAATAGCCGGGAATGGTAGCACATTCCTATAATCCCTGCTAGTTGGGAGGCTGAAGGAAGAGGATCAGAAATTCAAGGCAGGCCTGGGCAATTAGCATAGAGCCTGTCTCAAAATTATAAAGAATAAAAATTAAAAGATCTGGGGATGCAGCTCAGTAGTAGAGCGCTCCTAGATTTAATCCGTAGTACCAGAATAAAAAGAACTGTGGTAAACAGGAAAAAGGCATTCTCCAAGTTCTTTATTACTGTAATGTCATCAGTAAATCTGTAAGAAACTCAGTTGAAGTGATTAAAGGTTAAAATTAACCATACCATGAGTCTTTGATTGTAGTAGCACATGACTACCATCCTAGAACCCATGTCCTCCAAGCCTGATAAGAGTTTGCTTATCTTTTTTAATTTAATTTTTTGAACATATGTGTTTGTATGTATATTTAATTTTTTACGAATATGGTAAATGATGAAATTGCTCTTATTTTTCTCTTTGCAGTGCCTTTTAGGAAACTCAGGTAAATTGTGGTCTGTGTTTATCTAAAAACAACAATTTTATATCTATGTTTTGAGTAATAGTCATACTACTGATTTTAATTGTACTTTTAAAATTCTTCCTAATCTTCACTGCCATCTTCATCCTTTCCCATCTTCATTTTTTCACTCTTTGTACTTCCTGTATTAATTTATTTTTGTAAGTAACCTGAGATCTTTTTAAAATCATAGAATATTGACAATTACATTGTAAACATCTGTACATAATAAATCTCTTATTGGTAATTTGTTTGGGAACTGATTTGATGCTTACCTTGTTTTATCTCATGGATCTTTTAGACTCTCTATTATACCATGACTGACTGTGGCCTGTGGAGTACCCTGTCTTACATATTCCATGTTCTAAATACACGATCTTTTTTGTTTTCCTTTCAGGGAGTGATCTTTCATTTCTCTATTCTGTGGTCCTCTACCCATTTTTCTAACCTGAAAGCATTTTAAAACTATTTTAAAAACAATTGCATGTATTGTAAATATTTGATTTTATACATAGAGTTAGAGGTAAATGTTGTAATAAAAGCAAGGAAAGCTAGTTATTGTCCTCTTTTTCATGTTATGTTTTGTAGTTTTATTTGAAATAGGAGCCATTCAATCATTTAGATTAATCCTAGAAAAGATAGTCATGCTAAGGATAAACTGAGTCTTAAATAAATATATGAAAATTCCTATGGGATAAATGTATGTGATGATTTTAGTTATTTGTTCATGTCTAAATTTTGTTTCTACTCCTCTTTTAAAGACTTGGGTAATATAGGATATTTAAATATGATGACTTAGGTGAGATTAATTGAACTGTTTAATGTTGGTTATATTATTTACATCCTCTAATAGTTTAAAAGCAGTTTTTAGAGATGTATTTGCAAAAACTGATTTTAAGATAATGTATTTTGTTAACAAATTAAACTTTCAAGCCATTTCTGACTGTGAAAGCTTTCTGGAAAGTTGTTCCATAGTCTTCCGGTCATCTAAAATTATCACAGGGGTTTAACTAAGAAGGTTGGTGAACCTTCTTTCCTTTTGATCTTGCATCCTGGCGGGTGCTTGTATATTTCTTGTGTAAGAAAAGTTTTGGTGGATGAGTCAGTGCACTGAGTCATAGGCAGCATGAAGCCTCTAGTGTTCTATACTAACTAATTGGAAACAGTTTCAAAATTAATTAAGGCGCAGTTGTCAGCTCAGTGTTACTGATTGACATCCCACCAAAGTGTTTTGTCTTTTGGCAACTTGCTTAATTATTCTTTGATATTTAGGTTTTTGTTTTGCTTTATGAATTTTTAAAATCTGTTGAATAGATCTATAGTTACCCATGTTCATTTTTTAGAGCCCCTTTATGAACCTTGTGTCATTTGCATTTAATTTCTTCCTTGTTTGATGCCTTTTCTCCCTTAAAGAAATACTCAACACAATTCCTTTTCTTTTCATCTTGCTAATTTATCAGTGTATGAGAGAAGTCTTTCAAGCTCTACAGAAACTAGTTCATATAATAATGATATCTTGATTTGTCACATAAGAGCCCACTCTCCAACTAAACACTATGTATTTTATTTAATAAAAACAAAAATAAATGGCTTGCTAAGATTTCTTTACATTGCATTAATTTGAACTTAATAAGTTCATTTAAAATGTCATTTTTAAAAGGAATCTGTTTCATCATTGGGCTTATATTTGAAAGAAAGCATTTCATTTTTATAAAACATTTGGCATGGAGGAATTAAGTGTTCATGTTTACAGAAGATTAAGCAAGAGGAAGTCAAGAACAGGAGGTTATTTTGGCTGAAGAGAACATCTATGTTTTGGCAAGATGATATGATACTATAGTGAATTACTGAGGAAAATAAGAAAGAGAACACACAAATAAGTGCCTATACTTTCAGGTACTTTTATATGTTATTTCTTTGAATCCTCTCATCATGCCTATGAGATGGGAATTATTTACCCATAAACAAATGTAGAACTTGAAGTCCAGTAAGTGAATAACTTATTTAAAGTCTTCAACAATATCAATATAGTAAATGCCTTATCAATCAGTGAAAACACTTTTGGTGGTATGTAGCGCCAGACATAGGCATTAAACCAGATGAAAATAAAGGAGGAGTACTTGATCTGGTTATATAATAAGACAATCTGTAGGTCAATAAATGGATTACAAATCTTTCACTCATTCCTCTTAAATCCTATTTTTGAACTTATTGATTTAAATTATGATACATTTTACAATTGATGACATCTTATAATTTAATTAGCAGCATCTTCATGTTATATGAAATTGTGTATCTTATAATCAGTATCATCTTAGATTTAATGGAATCAAGTATGCAGTCTTTGATGAAGTGCAGAATATGGTCTTTCTTACTTCTTAGAAATTAAGAACAAAGGCAACCATTTGACCTTTTGACCTCTTGGTTTTTCATTTATAATCCCTGAACTTTGTTCTCATATTATCTTACAAAATTCCGTGGTGCAATATGTTTTAGAAACACAACATAAGGATTGGGGCTATAGCTCAGTGGTACAATGCTTGCCTTAGATGCTTCTAGCACCTCAAACAAACAAACATAAAACATAATCTTTCTCATAGAAATTCTTAGACTACACTAGCTTGTAAGAATTCTAGCAAACAATTCCAAATATTTTTAATTTTCTTTAACCCTTTAGTGTATAAATTTATTTGATCATGAAGTCCCCCAGTCTTGTTTCTTTCTTAATCTGTTTTCCAAAGGACATTATGAATGCATCTGTAGAACTTAATGATCTACCTATGTAACTTTGGGAAGTAGTGGGTTGCACACTCTCTTGCCTAAAACTAAGTATCATAAATTAGCAGTTAACCTTTTTAAGTCAACAGATTTCTTTTCTAGCCTCTTGCCCACTTTTTGTTTAAATTTAATTAATGAGTCATTTTTTTGTTCATGGATTGGCCTCAATCATATTATCAATTTCTTCTTTGTTTTTAATTTCTTCTTAGCTTGGTATACAGCTTTTCTTCATTTCCTAGCAAAATAGCAACATTTGAGATATTAATTGGGTGTTTGGAATTTTATTAAGTATTCTGAACAGGTAAAGAATTTTTGGTAAAGCATAAATTACTAAGGAAAAAAATTAATTTCTGGCATTTTATGATATCTAAAGGTCAGTAGGTTATAGGACCCTTATTTCCATATTTTTATGCTGATTGCTTTAAAGATATAACATTTTTCATTTGCAAGGACTCAGTAAGGAGAAGCAAATGTCCATTATCTGTTATTTTTTCTTAGTTCTTTCTTCACTCCCTGGATCCCCACTCTTCTTTTTCCCTATTTCCCTTTGTCCTGTCTCTAAATCTAGACTTAATTTACTCTGCAGTTCTATATTTTGTCAGGATTATGTATTTAATCCTCTGATAGTCATTCATGATTATTTTTAAAATTTATTTTTTTCATTTTGTGATGTTGCTTTTGGAGTCCTACTTTTGCCTCTTTTTCACAAGACAGCCTGAGTCTTTGGCTTTATGTCTAACTTAAACTATTTTTTTTATAAAATCTTTAAATTTTCCCTTCCATCTTCTTTGTCATTCCAATAGATCATCATGTTTCTTAAGTCACCAAAGGATGCAGGTGCACTGATTTTAATATTACCTTTTCTAGTCTCTTCCTTTTTTATGTTTGGTATTTCTAGTTATGGTTTATGTGTGTGGTGGTCAATCCTATCCGCAAGTGTTCTTGAGTTTGTGTTTTGTTCTGTTGTGGACATCATGGAGCTTACCTATTCAATTTTTAAGGACCCTATGATCTCAGTGAGGAAAAAGCCTTTAATTCATAATTTACTGCATTCGTAGCATATAAAAAGGGCCAAAAGAAGTATAATACTGCATGAAAGGGTTTGGGAAATGAGGTTAGAAATATGGATTGGTATCAGATTGTGTAGCTATTTGCAAAGCAGAGACACTGTGACTTTTGAGAAAAGGAATAATGTACTTCAATTTTAGCCTAAAAAGTTGAATTATTTCAAGTAGCTTGATGCATTGTTACCAACACATCTCCTGGATTTCAGTTTATTTTCTGATTTTTTGTTTGCTGATTTTTTTTTAGCTTTGAAGAACCTATGTCATAAGATATTTCTGTTGATTAAATTAAATTAGATATTGTCCATACAGTGTTTAACAAATAGTACTTAGTGCATAACAAGTTAACAATAATATCATAACAAAAAGTACTGGAATATGGATGTATAGTGAACTCTATATATGTTCATAGAGTTCATATGAAGGAAGGAATGAAAGTTGGGTTTAGAATCATCAAATCTGCTACAGTCTAGCCAGCTTAGGCATGTTATCAATCATATCATACCAGTTCGCACTTTCTTTACCTGAAAATCAGGAGATTAGAGTTCTAGTTCAATTCTGACTTTGTGGATTACCTTTCCTTCTAGGCTGTGGTGCCTTTATAGATAAAATAATTAATTTGAATTAGGTAATTATTAAAAAATATGATTCTGAATCTAAAATTTGTGATTCTTTAGTGTTAGACAAGGAGTAGTTGACAATTGTATAGGGGTAAAAAGAGCTTCCCCTGTTCACTTCCACAGATTCAGTAATTGAACTTCTGAAATAAACTCACAATAGTTTGACGGGGGGAAATTTCCATAAAATTTATTATGTGCCTAAGTACAGGAGCCATACCCTTTTGGTATGACATTCACAGAAAGCCAGCAAGGCAGCTCAGTCTGATATATAGCTAAACCGAGAGATAAGTGTCATAGGTTTCAGATTGAAGCGAGGTGGCCACAAGGTGGGAAGTTTGGGAGGAGTTAGGTGCATGACCTGCAAGGTTGTCTTGTTATTCAGAGGAACTCTTCCAGGTAATGGCTACCTGTGGTTTGGTCATCTTTAGTCCTGGAGTTGCACCCCCAACATTCTTCCTATGAAAGGGCTCTTTTTTAAGCCAAAGGTTGTATTAAGTAGAATAGCACGTTCTGTTTACTAATGAAGATAGATAAAAATTTCTTTTACAGAAGAGCAGTCTTTCAGAATTAATCTTGTGTGTATAGATGTCTGTAGTTTCTCCAAATAGCCATCTTGGAATATGCCAAAGAAATATTTGTCAGGGCCTGCATATTTTGGAGTCCCATAGTAGCTTAAGGAGAACATGAAAGTGAGCCCATCTCTTTTATCTCATTGCACTGTTTCTGTTGGATTCCCAAAACCAAACTGGATGTTAACATTAAGGATTCATCTGCTTCCAACAGAAAGTCCATTTTCTCTATAAAGAGGACTTATCCAAGAAAGCATCAATGGCAAAACAATACTTAAATTTCATTTAAGGGCTGGGGTTGTGGCTCAGTGGTAGAGTGCTTGCCTGGCATATATGAGGCACTGGGTTCGATCCTTAGCACTACATAAAAATAAATAAATAAAATAAAGGTAAAAAAATTTCATTTAAAATACATTGGCATTTTTCAAATTGAGAATCAATATAGAAGATTCTGAGGGAAGAAAACATCTCTGAATTGCTCTGCAGTTGGAAACCACTCATTTTCTCATTGAGGCAAGTGAGGAAATTTAGAAAAAGAAATTGATTAATATTTGATAATGTTTATGTGGGACACACTCAAGGCCATTGTAGCCTCTTCAGATTTCACATATATACAGACTATAGACCTGACAGTATTCAGGGTATGGCTCTGGGACATGTAGTCCTAAACTCCTGGACAGATTAGATTTGAAAGATTTAATCAGTCCCTCTCTGCAGGTACCCTCCAGTAATCCTTCATGTTTTATTGCCAGAAAGGAGGTGGGACTAGATTTTTAAGATGTCTTCCAATTTACTGAATTAGTACAGTACTATTTCTTTTTTGTTATTTGTTCTTTTTTTCCAGTTATTGTCTATTTCTATATTCATTTTTATTATTCCTCTCTACTTAGGCCAGGACATTGAGGTAGATTTGTGTGAGAGACATTGAGAGAAAAGAACAAAGTAACTAAACTGATATTTTCTTACTATCACCTGTTCCTTAAGCACACACAAAAACTAACTGATCTGTTATTTTGTATATGGAGAGGAAGGAGGTAGTGAGAAGAAAAATAAAAGGAAGGTGAGGACAATGAGTTAGGAAGGGTACTTTAAAAAATATATATACTAACTTTGATGAGGGAATGATTTTTAAAAGAGGAAAATCCTTCCCCTATGTGCACACTTCCCCTGAGAATAAAAGCTAGACAGATCCCCTAACATTTATATTATTTCATTCTAAGGGATGAAGATTATTTGCTATCACTGCTAGTTTTCAGCAATTTGGAAATCCTGCCCATTAGGGTTGAAATGTTGTAAACAGAAGAGAATTATTGCTGTCTATTCAAGAGAGTTGAGAATTTAGACTTACTTTCCTATAAGGCTTTACTTATCAAAGGTATTCTCAGGAGGTAAGGATGAACCTGAAATTGTTCCAGCCTGTGCTGAAATACTCCCACACTATGTTGTTGGAATAGATTTAAGCACTCTTTGTAAACCCATGCCAGGAATTTCTTCCCATTTGAAGTTTCTGCCCTCAGTTGGATTAAGAGGAGGAATTTTCCCATCTGCTCAGACAAAAGAGTAGTGATCAAAAAAATAGGTAATAAGAAAAGATTTTCGTGTTTGAGATGTGCTTTTTGTGGATGAAGGTTTTCATTAGAATGAATTGTTTGTTTTCATAGGACAAATATTTGGACCTGAGGTTCAAAACAAGTATTTGGACCTGAATTAAATGCAAACTTATAGCTCTAAATATTGTATTTTATAATTCACTTATTTTGGTTGGTACTTGGATTTAAAACCCTGTTGACATTGCATCAATACATTTTCATCTCTCCATGATTACCTGAACACTTTATTTGGTCGTTTGCTTTCAATACATCATTTACTTGGCTGTTTTGTTCTAAGCTCAGCACTAGGCCCCAACAGACCAGACTAAAAATCAAAATGCAGTCACCCTTGTTAATGTCCCACGTCACCAAACCAAAACTAAGTTGTTACCTAACTTTCTGAGCACTCAAGAGCATGACAGCCACATTTCCCAAACAGGCTGTCAGGCATGACAAGGAAGTTCCCACTGCTTTAATTCCTTATATCCTTTAATTCTTATAAAAAGTAATGTAATCTGATGTTAACCAATCAGTTGTTTTTCTATGGCTGTCTCCCTGTCTCCAAGATAGGAAGAAAGTAACCTTGAAATGACCCATCTATTTTTTGGTTCTTTCAGGTCTCTGTGTCTTTATGCTTACTTCTATGCCTTTTACTTCCCTGATAGCTTTTGCTACACTGTCTCTGTATAGTGTTATTACACATTTTGTAATCTTCTATTCACTTGCCTGTTTGCTTTCTAAAACCATGGAGGAATTGTACTTACCCTACATTTTCTAGCATTAAGCACGTTTGGTATTCAATAACTTTTCCTTGAATTACTACCCCTTCTTCTGTATCTTATAAATTTCTATTTGTCTTAACAACTTTAGAATCTCAAGCTAGCTTCAGGCTGTTCCTTAAGGCTTGTATTTTATGAGTTTTTCTCTAAAAAGGAATCTCTTATTTCTAAATTTTACCCCTGCTATTGTTATTGCTCCTACCTTTCCCTTAAGATTTTTAGTAATCAAGTTTAGTCATTTGCATCTAAAATAGAAGGTCAGCCCCCAGCACATATGTCCAGTTTATTCACACTACATGATATTATTTAGTGGATCTTGTATTTCTGCTTTCATTTCCCAAGTCGTCCTGTCCCTTTGGCAACACCAGTAACTGTGTACATTTTAGACAAGTGAGCTGAGGTTTAGAGAAGTGAAATTAATTGCTGGAAAGTGACAGCATTAGTGTTAGATAGCTTCAAAGCCAATGTGTGCTTACTTTCTGCTGCACACTATACTGTAACCTCACAAGCACTGTGTCTAAGCTGATCTCTATAATTGTCTTCTAAACTTCTCTTTTGAGTTAATTTCTTCTGTTCAAACAGATGGCAAGAAGAAAGTGGGGATTTTTTTCTATCCAGCTAATTTTGATGAAAGGGACTTGTTTATATATTTACTGATAGACATATGGTGGTCACTAAATATTCTTTTTGTTATTCTTATAGGTTGACAGAAAGGGAACAAGAGGGGAAAATGTTGTAAAATATTGATTTTTTAAAATTCAGTCGTTGGGGGAAATTGTTTCTTAATTTTTTTTTTTACTTTGGAAAATAATTTGGCAAACAAAATATTCTAATGTGTGATTTACACAGTAACTCAATGTTGGTTAAATGAGGAGGGAGCATAGCATACTGAGATATGTAGGTAGAGAAGCCCATGAAAAGATTAGTCTGGTAGTTGCTCTTTAAAAAAATAATTAGAAAACTTCATTTTACTGTAATCCCAAAGTTTTGTCTTTGTGACCCAGTCTACTGAGTGGGCAAAAGATTGTACTCAGAACATGATGGAATTGGCATTTAGAAAATCCAACAGATAAAATATTACACTTACTGACTCATGAAACAGAAACAATTAAGGCCCCAATTTAGATGGATTCTGGATAGAGGCTCTAATTGTTAGACTCATTTTACAAATATCCATGTGGTAGAGTTGGAAGCACAAGCTAAGTTCAGAAATGAATAGTGCTGAATAAAGTTCTGGTTTAAAATTTGAGCCTCTGTTAATCTCCATAAATTGGCTAATTTGAATTTTAATGTAAATATCTACTAATTTCAAGAATGGAGCTGTTTGAATTTTCAAACACTTATTATCTCATGTTTCTGTTATTTTTTCATGTGTAACTTGTAAGTACAAAGTTTATCTTAATTTCAGGGGAGTTGGAAAAGGAATTATGAATCTAATTTGTAATTGGAAGGCAGATTTCACCGCACTGGTTAAGAATGCAGACTGTGGAATCAGATTGCTTGAGGACTTCTTTGTCTTAATTATTACTTGCTTGATAATTTTGGAAAAGCTGTTTTGCTTCCTTTTGTTTCAGTTTTCTCTTTGGGAATATGGTGGATTATAATAATACCTCTCTTAGTTGGGCTGTTAGCACAAGCGTATGATCCTGGGAGGCTGAGGCAGAAGGATTGTGAGTTCAAAGCCAGCTTCAGTAAAAGAGTGAGGTGCTAAGTAACTCAGTGAGACCCTGTCTCTAAATAAAATACAAAATAGGGCTGGGGAAGTGGCTCAGTGGTCAAATGCCCCTGAATTCAATCCCTAGTACCCTCCTTTCTCACCCCAAAATGCTTCATAAATTGTAAGTTCTAGGTAAATATTAACAATTTATACTTTCTAGCCTCCCATTAACTTGTGTTATCTAAGACGAGTCACTTTGTATCTTTGAGCTTTATTTTGTGCAAGTCTAAATAAGCTCCATGTTTCTTTCTAGTTCTAGATTTGATTTTAATAGAATGAAATAGATCTATAGATGTTTACAGATCATGTGTATGAAAAGTGTATAGATTTTGATATTAAATAAATGTTTGAATAGATCAGGTTCTGACTCAGACGTTTGTGACTTCGTACTATGTTACTTTGGACAAGTTGGTTTAAGATTTAATGGTGTTTAAAATTGGATAAGAGCTATCTCATAGGAGTGTTGTGCTGGTTTATGAAACAGTAAGTGCAAAATACCAATTCTAGTGCTTAATAATATAGTATGTACTAAAAATGCTACTTCCATTAAATCCTTCTTACATAGCAGTGTCAAAGGACAGAATTACAACAACTTAGTTATAGATTTTAATTGTTTTATTTTTTATTCTAGAATCAGGTAACACTTCATTTGATAAAATATAACAAGTGTTCAAATGGGCTGAGCATAAGAGGTTGATTTTATGGACTGAAAAGCTGAAGAAAACAGAAGGGAAGAACCAAAAAATAGATCGGTCATTTCAAGCTTACTTTCTTCCTGTTGTGAGACAGGGAGACAGAACCATAGAAAAACAACTGATTGATTAATATCAGATTAAATTACTTTTTGTAAGAATTAAAGGATATAAGGAATTAAAGCAGTGGGAACTTCCTTGTCATGCCTGACAGCCTTTTTGGGAAATGTGGCTGTCATGCTCTTGAGTGCTCAGAAAGTTAGGTAACAACTTAGTTTTGGTTTGGTGACATGGGACATTAACAAGGGTGACTGCATTTTGATTTTTAGTCTGGTCTGTTGAGGGCTAGTGCTGAGCTTAGAACAAAAGAGTGGTGTCCTGTATTTTTTGTTTAGCAGTAGTCTCTATTTCTCTTAGTTCTACTTGTATTTCTCAAAAGAATCTCTTTCTCTGAGTTGTGCATTTGAATTTGTGTCAGTTTCAATATGAAGTGATTTTAGTATATGACAAGTCAATTTGTGAGTTGCTAGTGAATTTGTGAGACAAAACTGGACTAGTTTTATCCAGTCATTTGGGAAGAAGAACAATATTATAGTTACTGAGAATTAAGAACCTATAAAAAATGTACATGTTGTGCCTCCTAATAGCATTTATTCTTACGAAATCAGAATTGAGAACACAGGGAAAACAATTAAGAAAGCAGGGTAACTAATGGTAAGGTGGATCTTGAATTGTCAGCAACATTGATGTATCATTTTATAGAACATACCATCATTTTTCCCATTTAAGTCCTTAAATTTCTTTGTCTCAGAACTTACTATATTCAATAATTTCCCATTAATAAGTATTTGAGAATATTTTGTTCTCCAAAATACAACATTGGTTCACTAACGGGGTTTGCCACTTCCTTTTTAGACCTTAAAAAAACAAAACAAAACACACACCTATCTTTTCTGTTTTAGCCTCTTCTTTTGGAAGAGGAAAGATAAGAGATTAGACTAGAAGATTTAAATGTCTTCCAACCTTAAAATTTATGGTTACTATAATTGATCTCAATGTGTTGCTCTGTTTAGTGCAAAGTACTTTTAAGACATTACATTTATACTAATGAAGTCACCTTTATAGCCAATTCTTGATCTGTCCAAGAACATGGATCTTATTAGTACACAGTCTGAATACTTTATCCTTCTTCTATGTACTTTTAACTTTATTAGACTTTCTGTCTTGTCCTCCCCCCCTCTACCTGGTTTCTGGAGTGCTATGCTTGAATTAACACCTCATGGACTTTCTTTACAGGAATGAAAGCAAGCGAGTAGGGAGACCATATTGCATCCAGGATATCTGGAGATCTGAGTGAAGTGCAAGGAAGAAAGACTAAAATAGAAAAGAGTTATTATCCAAGTTTAGGACTTGGATAAAGACTCACTGAGTTCAAACCCTGATTTCTTTCTGTGCCTCAATTTCCTTAAGTTTAATGAAGATAATACCACCCATAGGACTGTATTGAGATTGTGTATTTAGTAATGACTGTAAGACAATGCTTGATTTTTAGTAAGCCTTTAATACATAGTAGTTAGTATTAACAATCATTATTTTAAAGGTTTTTACTATGAATCTTATAAGGATTATATTAAGAAGTATATTCACCATACTCATCATATTCAGTCATTGGAGAATAAGTGCAGTATTAATAGCATGATCTTCTTTTGTGTAATAAATGTGACTTACTACAAACTAGTATTCCTGAAGACTATGTAATTTCCTCTCTAAGAGTAGTATTCTGCTTGGAAAAATTTACATGCCTACATTTGTCTCATAAGTTAACAATTGTTAGAATCTAAATTATATCTTAGAATGGAAATTAATTGGGAAGAGATCTGAGAGGAACTCTCATTCATCCTTTGTACTTTATAGAAAGGTACCCAGTTGGGGAGGAAGGAAGTGATGGGGATCTGTAATTCCTACTAAGGCATATATTAGTTGGGAATGTTTTGTATCTTTAGAAATCTTAGAATGGTTAGAAATTCATCTTTCCATTCATATAATAAATGTCTTCCATGTTTTTGAGATTTTAACATTAACAGATCTTAATGTATTAAAAAGTGTAACTTCAATTCAGAATAATGTACTTTTTCTTGACTGTGGATCTTTATCACAATAGACTCTTTGAAGCCTTTAAGAATGACCTTTTCAAATAGACACATACCTTTGCCCGTAAACATTTATGTATTCACCTTGTAGATGTTTTAAGTCACTTTCACTTTTATTCTGAAGTATTAAAAATTATCAGTGCTTTATTTCCAGAAAGAAGGGGGAGGAAATAAGACAACCACAAATATCTATACAAGATCACTTCCTTAAATGATACAATCCCCCAATCTCATAACTCTCAAATTTGTCTAAAAATTTATTTCTCCCCTTGAACTGAAGACCTATGTTTATCTACTGAAAACTATAAAAGATAGTCTAGTCAATCATTTTCTACTCCAGTCACTTTAGCCAACAAATCTGATAACTCCACACAGAGATAGTGGCCTAGAAAACACAATTAAGCAGAAGACATCCTTGACATCAAAATACAGCAAAACACTTTGTTTCTTTTTTTAAAAAATCTTTATTTTGTTTATTTCTTTTTATATGGTGCTGAGAATCTAACCCAGTGCCTCACATGTGCGAGGCAAACGCTCTGCCACTGAGCCACAACCCCACACCAATACTTTGTTTCTTTAAAATGTGGTATGTGTGTATATATGTGTATGTGAAATGATATCTAGTCTTTATTTCTGACCTATAAATCCTCATTTCATGAAAGATGATTCTAACTTATAGGTCTGTTACTGGGAAATGATCAAGGAAAAAATAATAACATGATTTTCCCCAATTATAGGACATTATATGATACTGCGTCTAAAATTGCTTATGCAAAAAATAGGAATCTAAAACTAATTACCTGGCTTAAATTTCAAGTATAAATTTTTAGTAGAAGTTCATCTGTTCAAGAAGGGTTTCCTTGATGCCCTTTATAAACATAAATGCTTGATTAAATACTGATTTGCCAATTTTATTTTTAGTAAGACACTGACTAAAAAAATGACACCATGTATGTAAATTCTTTTTTGATATATTAGATTTGGTATACTTAGGTCTGCAGAGAATATATACATATGAAATAAATGTGGTGAGATTTTGCAATACTAATGTACTGCAGGCATTTGTAACATAGTATGGTAATGGTAATGATTCCCATTCCTCATTTCTTGTACATAAAATGTACAAAATGGCTATGTAAGTCAGTTTTCTATTACTGTAATAAAATACCTGAGACAGTCAACTTAAAAAGAAGAAAGGTTTATTTTGGCTCATTATTCAGGAGGTTTTAGTTCATGGTCTCTTGGCTGTACTTGATAGCCTGTGGTAGCCCAAGTACATCATGTTGGAACCGTACAGCAGAGGAAGCCTGTTTACTTCATAATTGCTAGAAAATAGAAAGAGACAGGAAGGGGCCATGGTTCCAATGTTGCCTTCAAATGCATGTCCCCAGTGACCTAACTTTCTTCCACCATGCTCTACCTCCTAAGAGTTTCACCGTTTCTTGATAGTGCCATAGGCTAAAGACCAGACCTTTAAAATATGGGGCCTTTGGGAGACATTCAACATCCAAACCATAGTAATGGCCATAATCATAAAAAAAGTATTCCTCCCTTTAGTAAATCAAGGAATGCAATAGAACTTACTGATATAGCTCATTTAGTATATTGACTGATAATGATACTATTAGACCCAACCTCCTATTTACTATGTAGCACCCTCTTATCCTAAAAATATAGCCAAGTATACACAATAAAATCAATATAATGTGCTAAGTATAACTTAGGAAACGAAATGTATTAAATAGTAAATATTATAGTACATAAATTCTAGAAGACAGTGTTATAGTCAGATGCATCTATTATTGAGTGAGGGCATAAAGTAATACTATGGTACTGGGATTTTGCAAAAAAAGAAAAAGCTTTATTGCACAGCCAACAACAAGCTGACTAGGAACTATAAGCTCTAATTTTCCTCTTTGATCCATTTGTATGGGGACATTTATAGAAAGGAGTTTATGGAATGGTTTGTGTACCTCTTCACAGGTTGCATGTTTGTTTTCTTGGGGAGTTATATTTTTTTTACTGCAAGTGATGGTGGATTTTGAACTTGTGATGTCATTGACTAGCCTTGCAGGCTGCTTTTGCTTACAGTCCAAACTGTCTAAGAATCATTAGTGAAAGTTCTGGAGGCTTTTCCTGAAAGACAACTTTGTTATTTAAGGAATTCACATTCTGGTGTGTCTAAGCCTTAGTCAGTTTTACCTACTTATAATGAATTTTTGGAGTGAAGAAAAGTAGAAAAATCATTCATATAAGCAGAATAGAAAATTTGAAGAGCTTATGTCCATATGGACACTAGAGTGGAACGTGATGTTAAAATAAGTAATCACATTTATTAGTTTCTGATTTTAAGCAAAAGGAAAATAACAAGTCAAAAAAGGAAAAACATGAGGAGACAATGTGCTTTCAAAATGGATTAAAATGAATTGTACCTTAATTAATTAATTAATTAATTAATTAATTATTATTTTTTGGGTACTGGGGATTGAACCCAGGGGCACTCGACCACTGAGCCACATCCCTAGCCCTATTTTTTTTTTTTTTTTTTTTTTTTTTTAATGTAGAGACAGGGTCTCACTGAGTTGCTTAGCGTCTCACCGTTGGTTGCTGAGGCTGGCTTTGAACTCGTGATTCTCCTGTCTCAGCCTCCGTAAGTGCTGGGATTACAGGCTTGAGCCACTGCGCCCGGCTTAATTAATTAATTTTTTTAGTACTGGGAATTGAACCAAGGGGTGCTTTATCCCTGAGCTACATCTCCAGTTCTTATTATTTTTAATTCGAGAAAGGGTTTCACTAAGTTGCTAAGGTTGACCTCGGAATTCCTTCCTGGTTGCTGGGACTACAGGTATGTGCCACCATGCCTGTTGAGTTAGGTCTTATTGTAAGTGTCTATGTTGTGGCATAGGTTGGTATAGGTTTAAAATAGTAGAAAATATTAGTTGTATTTTGAAACTCTATTACATCTAGAAGAAAAAGAACATGTAGTGATAATTTTGGAATGTGTTAAATTTGTGCTTGGTTGGATGCTGTAACAAATTACTCAGCAAGTAGTTGAAAATGAGAATTAGAGTTCTTATGTCAATAAGATTTAGTTTTGAGGATTTTTCACAAAATGGGAATCATTGAAGCCATTAGATTAGATGGTATTACAAGGAGGATAATAGTAATAATTCCAATTAATGTCATCATTACTGCTAACATTTGTTGATGTATATTCTGTACCAGGCATAGACTATATATATTTGACATTGTTTTTGCATATTTTTTACAAAATCTCTATAAAGTAAGTACCATTGCATCTCCTTTATACAGATGAAACAACTAACACACACAGGTTGCCATAGTTTACACAGTAAGTGGTAGAGTCTGGATACAAATTCTGGCATTCTGGCTTTAGGGCCCATTTCCAAAGATAGATTCTTGAGAAACTCAGTCATTCTGGAGGCAACAGTAATAAAAGAGAAATGGCTCTTAGCAACAAGAATAAATTAGATTATACCCTGTCTTGGAAGGCCAAGGATGAGAGTATGGTATGGAACCTAATATCACAGACTTCAGAGCAGGCATTCAGACTTTAGAACAGGCATTGGATTTGATGATTTCATAAACCCTGACAAATGGCTTTTCAATAATGCTGAAAGCCCAAGAAATCTACCTAAGCATGTGTTTTTTTGACAACCTCAAGAAATTTTCAATATTCTATTCGTCCATAAGTTGTTCTGAACTTTAATATTCTCTATTAGATTTCATTTTAAGTGACAATAAATGTGGTATAGCCATTCTTTTAATAAATCCTGATGTCATTCTCAAAGGAAATCTATCAGAAATAAATCTAATTTTGGATTTGTTTAGGGCAATAGAATCTGTTGAAAATACCAAAAGCAATGACTAAATTAGGCCTAGATGAAAAGATGAAAATTGCAAAGAATTTTAGTGTGAAAAATGAAAAAAATTAAGTATGATTTGTACCATGTAGTCAAGAAGGAGCGACTCATCATTTCGGGGTATGATAATGAGAGAAATATTCGTGTGGGTGTCTTGATGTGTGTAAAATGCTTGAAGGAAAAATGTATGGCATGAATTCTAAATATTATTATTTTATTCTGTCAGGTTTCATGGCTGCTTTCCCACGTGCCCATCTTTTTACACCTATTGCCAGAACTTCTTGCCACAGCAGCAGTAATTTTTCTGTTACTTGAAATCTATTCCAAATTTTTTCTCTTATAACTGTTTCCACATGCTGCTATATTTGGTTACCGAATTTTTAATAGATATTTTCAGTACAATGCATTTCTTGTAGAACTGTGTGTTCATGTGTGTGCATGTGCAGATGTGTGTATAGAGCATATGTAATCAAATTAATTTCCAAACTTCAATAATTTAGGTAAAATAATTTTGCCTATATAATTTTTTCACCAGAATTAATTACCCTTCATATAACTTATACCCTGAGAACTTAATATGCTTTATTTTTGTCATTAACTTAAATTTAATGAGCTGCTATAATCATTGTTAATTTGTCAAAGTCCATTTCTTTGTCGTGTCTGGAAGCCTTTTCCTTGCCCATTAAAGTGGGAATCAATTTGAAAACTTGCCAAAACTGAACATATATCTGTCCTTTTATGAGAAAAAATTTTAATTTTAATTCATTTTGTAAACTGTAATTTATTTCTCTTTGGGAGAAGTTCCTTTTATTGCTTTTAAAAGAACCAAGCCAACATTTTTCTTTCTTTAAAATTAGTGAGATTAAATTTATTTTTAAAAAATTAAATATATATTTAGAGGTAATCCTAATTCAGAAAAAAATACATTGAAATGTTACATACATAGTTCTGTAAGTATAAATAATGTGACTGTTATTTATCCTTGGAGATTCATCATTGCCAAACTGAAATCATTTAGTGTCTTATTTTGATATTTAATTTATTATACACACACAGTCTCATTGTTACATATTTCTTTACTGATCTAAAACTAAAACATGCATTTAAAAACTGCTTACCTGTGAACAAAATGATTACTTAAACAAAAAAGCATTAGCAGGTATCATAATCTGATCATTTTCCCAGGAAGTCAAACAACAACAATAAAATAAAAGGGTTTAACCATTTTTTTTTCCATCCTGGAGTCTATGATTAACTTATAACCGTTGTTTTAATTCCCATGTTGATCCTGTAGGATGTGTTTATTGAAGGAATATGTGTTTTTCCTTTACAGGAGGAGAAACTGACATTATGCCATACATTGTAGCTTTCCCCCCAAATTTAGTCCTATTATATGATTTTCTTTTACTTTGAAAAATTAGTTTATAATATTCCATATTTGCTTTCTAATTTTTTAGAATGTATTTTTAATTAATTAATTTTATTTTATTTTTTGTGCTGGGGTTATATAGACCTGGTTCATTTGCATGCTAAACAGTAACTTTACCACTAAGCTACATCCCCAGTTCCTTCAGTGTTACCTTTTAAAAAATATTGTTTTTGATTGATCAATCATAAGTACATACATTTATTGGACATAATATGTCATATATATGTGTGTATTTTTAATTTTTTCTTGCATTAACTGTAGCTACCATATTGTACAGTAGGTCTCATAAACTTATTCCTCTTGACTGAAACTTCTGTACCCTTTGACCAGCATTTTCCAGACTTCTTCACTTTAACTCTTGATATGACCACTATCATTCCAATCTAGTTCTCTGAGTTTGACTTTGTCAGATTCTACATATGTTGAGTTTCTGTGTTATTTGTCCTTCTGTGTATGGCTTACTTCACTTTGCATAATAATGTCCTGCTCTTTCATCCATCTTTTTCATAAATTAAATAATTTCTTTTTTTAAGGCTGAATATTTTTCCATTGTATATATATCACAATTCTTTATTCTTTCATCTGTTGATGGATATTTAGGTTGATTCTATACTGTGTCTGTTGTGTGTAGTGCTGCAGTGAACATGGATGTGTAGATATTTCTCCCTGACATATTGATTTCAATTCCTTTATATGTCTAGAAGTCAGATTGCTGGATCATACAAATAGTTCTGTTTTTGGTTTTCTGGCAACCTCCATATGTTTTGTTTTTTTTTTTTAATAATGACTACTAATTTATATTCTCACCAGTAGTATGTGGGAACATTTCCTTTTTACTCCTTGTCAACATGTAGTTTTCATCTTTTTAATAATAGCCATTATAACAGATATGAGGTGAATTCTTACCATGATTGCTACCTTTGTATTCTTACTACACATAGATAACTTTCTAATTATCTCTGAATTTTAGCATCTTTTGAAGATTCAGTACTCCAGCTGAGATCTAGTTACTTGATTTTAGGTCATTGGGTGCCAAGAAATGAGAACAGAGAAGATCTTCTGGTGTTAGTACGATGGGATTGAGTGCTACTTTTTATCAAGGAATCTAGCCCTCAAATATTTACCTACATATTGAAGGTATTTTGATTCTGGATATGAAAAAATATCAAATTTATATAGTATTGGCAAATTAAAACCCTCTAATCATTCTCAGATGTTTTCTCAGTAGCTTGATCTGCTACTTAGGTTTTCTTTTTTCCAATACATTTTTTTATTAGTTCATTATAGATATACATAATACTGGGGTTCATTTTAGCAGAATAATATGAGCATGGGATATAATTTGCTCCAATTCAGTCCCTAGTACTTCCCTTTTTTCTCCTCTTCCCTCCTCCATTCCCTTCTCTTTCCTCTACTGATCTTTCTACTATTTACTTACATATTTTTTACACTGGTTTATTATAGATATACATAAAAGTTAAATTCACTGTGGTATATTAATATAGGAAATATAGGAAAGTTTGATCAGATACATTCACCATTCCTCCCTTTTCTCATCCCACCAGGCCCCCACCCCAATCCTCTTTTCTACTCCACTGATTTTTGGTCTGTATTCATGGGATTTCCCCTACCACTATGCTTCTTACTACTTGCTTGATTGCATTTTTTTCTTCCTTCCTTTGGTTTTCTCCTTATTTTGGAAAAGCTTCTGCATATGAGAGAGAACATTTCACACTTGACTTTCTGAATCTTTCTCATTTCACTTAGCATGATGTTTGTTCTTTAGTTCCAACCATTTATCACCAATAAATGCCATAATTTCATTCTTCCTTATGGCAAAGTAATTCTCCACTGTGTATATATGCCACATTTTCCTGCTGATGGGCACCTAGGCTGACACCATAGCTTGGCTATTGTGAGCTTTGCTGCTATAAACATTGATGTAGCTGCATTGCTATATATGCTTATTTAGATCTTATTGGATATTTACCAAGGAGTGGGATAACAGGGTCTTTTGATGATTCCTTTCCTAGTTTCTAGAGGAATTTCTGAATGGTTGTATTAATTTGCGGTCCTACCAACAATGAGTGTGTTTTTTCCCTCCTACATCCTTGCCAATACATTATTATTTGTAGTCTTGCCATTCTGACTGTAGTGAGATGAAATCTCAATATGGTTTTGATTTGTATTTCCCTGATTGCTAGAGATGTTCAACATTTTTTCATATATTTGTTGACCATTTGTATTTATTCTTTTGAGAAGTGTCCATTTAGTTCTTCTGCCCTCTACTTAATTGGGTTTTTTTTTTTTTTTTTTTGGTATTAAGTTTTTTGAGTTCTTTATATGTTCTGGATATTTATCCCCTATCTGGGGAACAGATGACAAAGATCTCCCATTCTGTAGGCTTTGTCTTCATACTCTTAATTTTGCCTTTCATTGTGCAGAATGAAAATATTTATACAACTGAATTCCCTAAACAGCCACTACTCCATTTCAACCCCTTTTCTTTCAAGTACAACTCTATGTATCTTTTTGATTAACTATTTAAATTTTTTTGTTTACTGATATACCTTTACAAAAATGTATTCATTCTCTGTATTATGTAACATATATATGTTGTATGTGTACCATGGCACTATTTTTAAATTTATGTGGAGAAGGCATTGTAGCCCAGAAAACAGCACATGGAAAACATGGACACCAAATACAGAGGACAATTCAGGGAAACAGAGTGAAAGATTTGACTAGATTATAGGATTTTTGAGCCACGGTAAGAAATTAGTACTTAAATCTGTTGATGGCAGGAAATCACTAGGATTTTTTGAACAGGAGAGTTACATGCTTAGATTTGTTTTGTTGAGATTTCAGAAGGCTAGGAGGAAGGTGAGACCAAAAGGAGGAGAGACTGGTAGAGAGAGATGTCTACCAGTCTCTACATTTACTCTGTCATATAGTAAATGACAGAGTTTAACTAAAGCAGTCATTGTTACAATGGAGAGGGGGAAGTAAATTTGAGAGGGAATTTTGAAGGTGAATTCAAAAGACTTGATAAGTGGATATTAGTGGTCAAAGGAAAGTCAGAAGATGTGGCTTTATTTTATAAGTATTTTGAAAGCTTCATAGAATAAGGTTCTCCAAATGTTTCTTATCTTGTCTTTTCAAATCTTTGAAAGCTTTAGATTTAAAACTGATATTTGTGATTTAAGGATTTTTAGTACTTTCAATCTTCTGTAATGTATTTTTTTAAAAAAATTGCATTGGAAATTAAAGGCCAGTTGGTATAGTAAGATACTATACACCCATAAAAATGTTGATATACATCTGTAGATCTAAAAGGTCATATGCCAAAATTATTGGCTTTGGAATCATAGCAGGTGATTCATTTTTGAAATTTTTTAGTCATTGTTTTAAGTGGCAAAAACTAAAAATTTAACATTATGGCTCATTTTTAATATAAAAATGTGTAATAAACACTTCTTATTCTTGAGTAAGTTACCAAATTTGTGAATTAAGACTATTTGTGATTTAGGCTATTACAATAATCATAGATCAATGGCTCTGCAAACAATATTAATGATTCCAAGTTGGCCTAAGACATTCATTGTTTAAGGTTGGTTTTTGAAACTCAGTGAAAATGACTACTGGATAGAAATGATTCTATTTTTTATTTTACTGATGCAGGTGAGTATTGCTGTTTTAAATTAAGTGATTTTGAACTTTTTTCTTAAAACATGAACACAAGTGAAGTCTGTATTTATTTACTAATAGTGTTCTCCCACACTGGTAACCCTAGTTGAGTAGGTGAGTGAGTGGGGTTGTTCTTCTGTGACCAGGCCAAGACCTAATTATTTTATTTGGAGTAATCTAAATTTCAGTTGCTCTAGGTCTTTTCCTTGGACTAGTTTTTTTTTTTTCCCCCTTTGTTGGTTTAAGAGAATAATCTTCCAATTTCCTACTTGGAAGGTAGAAACTAGATGACTTAGAACTAAATGGAGAAGGGTCCCTGAGGTTTCAGAGCATAGGATGTGGACTTGCCTTAATTTCAGTATGTGTCTTTGTCCTCCACTGTGCCTTTTAACCTGGAAGCTAGGTCTGACTGCTCTTTCCACAGAGAAGGTGAAGGGAGTGTACTACTTACACAGTCCAACATTTCCTGCTTTCTCTGTCCCCTTCTATTTGGGCACCTGCTGAGGAAGCCAGTACCTACTCTACTTTCCTTGGCTCTGGCAAGTCAATTTCCACTTATGTTCTGCTCCATCACTGAAAGTTGTTATGTATGTCATCTTTGTCTTTGGGAGTTTATGCCTTTTTAATGAAGGTTTAGGAGTAAATTTTAGTTTTCCAATGAGAGACAAAAATAAAGAAGAAGGAATAGCAGTTGATGTATCAGACAAAGTGCATAGAATTTGAGATTAGCTGAACTGTGTTGATCCTAACTCTGTATGACTTGTATAGCCTGACATCAGGTAAGTGGCTTTACTTTTTAAAGCCTTTGTTTTCTCATCTGCAAAATAGAGGCATTATCACTTAGAGTGAGTGTATGTGAAATGGCTTGCCAAATGCTCTTGCATTTTTAAAAAAATATTAACTGGAAAGTGTGATAAATCACTTTGTTCTGATTCTAGGCAATTTTGGCTTTATTTTATTTCAGTTCTCAGTAATGAGAAGGAACAATATTCTAAATATTTCAGGTTATATTTTACTTAAGATATTCTTCTCATTCATAAACTAGCATCCTTTGAACAATGCTAAATATAGTGAAGTGGGATATCTTAACTGAAACCCTTATCCTCTATAAGGTTCACTTCTTTAATTTTTTCATAATTTGACTATTTACATATTTAAAGTAAGTATTAAATCTCTGATTTTTAAAAATTTACCTCTACCATAATCAGAAAAATTATTATTTCAGATTTAGGAAGATGTGGTTTTTTTTTTTTCAATGTGTGACAAAACAAATGAAGTTGCTTAGGTAATTCTAAGGAGCTATATCTTGCCTACCTGCCTTTCCTTTCCTTTTCATTATTGTTTTTTCTATGTACATGAAAAAGTATTTTTTATTAAGAAATACAAACTTTTGCCAGATTATCACAAAAGGTTACCTTTGCAAAATGTTAAATATAAAATGAATTTGCTTTCTTCCTTAGTGCCTGCAGGATTCTATATGGAGTATAGAAAATCTAGTTTCCTCAGATTACAAATATAGATTAAAGCAATTAGTCTTACAAATATATTTAATCTGTCCTTTTAAAATTCAGTTTTGATATCTGCCATTAATTAAAGGTATGTTACACAATTTTAGTATAAAGCTCATGCAAATGAACTGGTACTATCCATTTTAAGAGAGTATAAGTAGGTCTTTTCCATTTTTTTTAATACTATTCTGGTCACTTGTTTTATCTTGTGGGTGATTAGTTTATGAAATGCAGTTTCCTTGGTATAATGAAGATACTTTTGCTTAAGAGAGGACAATTTAGCTTCAAAACCATCATGGCAACTGTTTCTCAGGCTATAAATTTGATGAGAGAGCTTGCATATTGTTAACTTTTTGCCTTTCATTGCTTTAGAGATTGTTAATTTCTTTATTTATCTGAAACTTAAAAGTAAAATGTTCTACCTTGCTACTGTTCCTAAGAACTTCCATTTATTTTACTCCTTGGGTATTCTACTAACTGCTTTGCATTCTATTTTACATTGCATTACTACAGTATTTAAGATGAGGACAGTGACAGAGAGAGGTTGAGTTGATGTATTCCTTACTCAGGCATTATGTCAGGAACACTATGAGGAAGTTAAGAAAAGTTCTGAAATTGGGGTTGTCTTTTAACGTAAAGCCCACGTATATTTCTCAAAAATGAATAAACAAGAAGATACCAATATAAGGCTATGAACAAATTGTTCCACAGAAGAAGAGCAAATTATAAGGGCTTAGAAGAAAATCTCTTCTTTTGGTGACTCCTTTTTTATTCCTGGGCATTTCACTTAGGTATTTTATTTTAATTAAAGAATCTTAAATTATTAACCTGGACTTTATAAGGAAGTTTGAAACTCATTAACTGGTTAAAAGTTTTAACTGTTTGTGTTGATATTTATTATCTTACCTACTTACTGAAAATAAATTAGTCTTTATCACCCAACTGAGGAAGCATTTGCAGATTTATAAAGTTACTGTTATTTTCCCCTTCCAATATTGTTTTTTTGTTTATTTGTTTTTTGTTTGTTTTTTTGATACTGGAGATTGAACCCAGGGCACTCTACCACTCACCTACATCCCCAGCCTTTTTTATTTTTCATTTTGAGAAAGGATCTTTCTAAGTTCTTGAGACTGACTTTAAACTTGTAATCCTCCTATCACAGCATCCTGAGTCTCCGGACTATACCATCAAGCCTGGGAATGTACTCTTTTGTTTGTTTTAGTACAAATATTAGGAATGGGGAGCTGTTTTCCGTTCCTTGGAGGTAGAGTATTCTACATAAAGTTTTTGGAACTCTGCACAGGCATTTTGTTTCTTTTCCCTCATTTACTTGTTAATTATTCATTTATGTTACTATGAACTTGATACTTGTTTTATACCTGAATAGGATTATTTTTATCTTTTTCTAGATTTTGAATCCCACCCACTTAGCCACAATTTTCCCACTTCATTTTCTAAATATTATCTAATACTGTATATTTTAAGTTTTACCTTCAAATACTAAATCTTTTTGGAATTTATTGTACTAAATAGTACTATTTCAAATTTATTTGAATAATACATCATAAAGTATGCTCTCAAATATTTATCCCAGACTCTCATATCTCTTTAAGATCTTCATTTTGAACTCTGAAGCCATATATCTATCTTCTTTCCCTTTCTGGCAGGAACTTGTTAGGAATATTTCAAACAACTCCTTAACTTTCCTAAACTTGTACCTTCTTTTGTCTCAGTGAATGGTATGGTTACTCAATTGCTTGGGCCAAGAACCTAGATTATCACCTTCAAACTCCCTATCCTTTTCACCTAATAAATCAACTCTGACTCCGGAATGTGTCTGGTTCAGAGTTCTGATCCAAGCTGTATCCTTGGGCATGTTATTCTACACCTCTCTGCATCAGTTTCTTCATCTATAAAATTAGTATAGGAATATATAGTAAGGGTTATACTGGTTAATATTGGGAGAATTAGAACTAGAACCATTACCTAATAAGTTCTAAATAAACATTTGTGATTATTGGTATCATTTAGTGTTTTCCACACTGGTAATTTTTATTGACTATTATTTTATTATATGGCATGAGATCATAGGAGGTAGGGTAGTATACAGCCTTTGTAGCCAAGTGTATTTGGTAGGTTTGCCAGTTATAATCTGGATGACCTTGAGGAGTTGATGTTAGCTCTGAGATTCAATTACTTTAAATTTTAAAATGTGGTAATCTTAAAATTACCACATTTTAGGGATATTGTAAAAATAAAACATTCATATGAAAGATTAACTGGAAAACTGAAGGGCATACAACATACAATCAATACATGGTATTGATATTCTTATCAAAGTGGAATAATTGGATAATTGCCATCAAAAATCTGAATTTTGAAGCCAGGCATGGTGGCTCACACTTGTAATCCCAGCATTTAGGGACGCTGAGACAGGAGAATTGCGAGTTCAAAGCCAGCCTCAGCAACGGCGAGGCACTAAGCAACTCAGTGAGACCCTGTCTCTACATAAAACACAAAATAGGGCTGAGGATGTGGCTCAGTGGTTAAGTGCCCCTGAGTTCAATCCCCAGTACTAAAAAAAAAAAAAATCTGAATTTTGAATAATATTTTCAAAGTTCAGAAGGCATAAGTATGATAAATTTCTTACCTTTCTTTTTTAAGAGTAATATATCTGGGGGCTGGGGTTGTAGCTCAGTGGTAGAGCGCTTGCCTAGCATGTGTGAGGGACTGCATTTGATTCTCAGCACTACATATAAATAAAGTATTAAAATATAGGTCCATCAACAACTAGAAAGAAAAATTAAAAAGACTAATATTTCCTAACTGAAATAATTAGGAGAAAATTTCTATATCAGTAAAAGCTGCGTTACCATTTTAGTTATTTCTTTTCTTAATTTGTTCTTTTTGGATATATATGACAGTAGAGTATATTTTGACATATGGTAACTAGGGATTATCACTTATTCTAATTAGGATCCTATTCTTGTGGTTGTTAATGTGGAGTTTCAATGATGATGTACTTATACATGAAGATAGGAAAGATATGTCTGATTCATTTTATTATCTTTCTTGTTCCGCTCCCTCATCCCTTCCCTTCATTCCCCTTTGTTTAATCTACTGAATTTCTATTTTCCCCAAACCCCTTGTTGTGTGTTAGCATCTTCATATTGGAAAGAATATTCAACCTTTGGTTTTTTTCGGATTGGATTATTTCACTTAGCAGGATAATCTCTAGATTCATCCATTTACTGGCAAATGTCATAAAGTCATTCTTTTTATGCATAAGTAATATTTCATTGTGTACATGTACCACGTTTTCTTTGTTTATTCATCTGTTGTAAGGCACCTAGGTTGGTTCCATGGCTTAGCTATTGTGACTTGAGTTGCTATAAACATCGATGTGGCTGCATCATTGTAGTATGCTAATTTTAAATCCTTTGGATATATACCTGTTAGTGAGATAACTGGGTTAAATGGTGGTTCCATTCCAAGTTTTCTGAGGAATTTCCATATTGCTTTCTAGAGTGGCTGCACCAATTTGTAGTGCTACCAGCAACGTATGAGTGTACCTTTTCCCCTCACATCCTTGCCAACATTTATTGTTACTTGTATTCTTGATAATTGCTATTCTAACTGGAGTGAGATGAGATCTCAATGTAGTTTTAATTTGCATCTCTAATTGCTACTGATGTTGGACATTTTTTCATATATTTGTTGACTGATCATATTTCTTCTTCTGTGAAGTGTCTGTTCAGGTCCTTTGTCCATTTATTTATTGAATTGTATGGTTGTTTGGTGTTAAGTTTTTTAGTTCTTTATATATCCTGGGGATTAAAGCTCTGAGGTGCAGGTGGCAAAGATTTTCTCCCATTCTGTAGGCTCTCCATTCACATTCATGACTGTTCCCTTACCTGTGAAGAAGCTTTTTAGTTTGATACCATCCCATTTATTGAGTCTTCATTTTACTTCTTACATTTTAGGAGTCTTGTTGAGCAAGTGCATTCCTAAGCCAACATGATGGAAAGTTTTATCGCCATTTTCTTCTAATAGGCACAGTGTCTTTGATTTGATGCCTAGGTCCTTGATCCACTTTAAGTTGAGTTTTGTGTTAGATGAGAGATAGGGTTCAATTTCATTCTGCTACATATGGATTTCCATTTTCCCCAGCACCATTTGTTGAAGATGCTATCTTTTCTCCAATGTATATTCATGGTGCCTTTGTATAGTATGAGATAACTGTGTTTTTTTTTTTTTTTTTTTGTGGGTTTGTTTCTGTGTCTTCTATTCTGTTCTATTGGTCTTCACTCTGTTTTTGTGCTAATACCCTGCTGATTTTGTTACTGTAGCTCTGCTGTATAACTTAAAGTCTGGTATCATGATGCTAACTGCTAAGTTTTTCTCCCTAAGGATTGCTTTGGCTATTTTGGGCCTATTATGTTTGCAAATGAATTTTATGATTGCCTTTTCTATTTCTGTTGAGATCATCATTGGTATTTTGATGGGAACTACACTGCATCTTTACAGTGCTTTTGGTAGTATGGCCATTTTGACAATATTAGTTCTGCATATCCAAGAACACGAGAGGTCTTTTCATCTTCTGAGGTCTTCAATTTCTTTCTTTAGTGTTCTGTTGTTTTCACTATAGAGGTCTTCTTTTGTTAGATTGATTCCCAAGTATATTATTTTATTTTTTGAGGCTATTGAGAATGGGAGTTTTCCTAATTTCTCTTTCAGTTGCTTCATTGTTGGTGTAGAGGAATGCAATTGATTTGTGGGTGTTAATTTTATGTCTTGCTACATTTGCAGAATTTATTTATGAATTCTAGAAGTTTACTGTTGGAGTTTTTTGGTTCTTCTAAATGTAGAATCTGGCAAATAGGGATAGTTTGACCTCTTCTTTTCCTATTCATATTCCTTTAATTTCTTTCTTTTGCCTTTTTGCTCTGACTAGAGTTTCAAGGACCATGTTGGATAGTAATGGTGAAAGAGGACATCCCTGTTTTGTTCTTGTTTTTAAAGGAAATGCTTTCAGTTATTCTCCAGTTAGAATGATGTTGGCCTTGGGTTTAGCATATATATAGCTTTTGCAATATTGAAGTATGCTCCTATTATCCCTAGTTTTTCTAGTGTTTTGAACATGAATGGATGCTGTATTTTGTGTAACGTTTTTTTCTACATCTATTGAGGTGATCATATGATTCCTGTCTTTAAGTCTGTTGATGTGGTGTATACGTTTATTGATTTCCATATGTTGAACCAACATTGCATCCCTGGTGTGAAACCCATTTGATCATGCATGGTGTACTATATTTTTAATATGTCTTTTTATGAGATTTTACAGCATTTTATTAAGAATTTTTGCATCTATGTGTCTTAGGGCTATTAGTTTGAAATTTTCTTTCCTTGATGTTTCTTTGTCTAGTTTTGGCCTCAGGGTGATAGTGGCTTCATAGCATGAGTTTGTAAAGATTTTCTTCTTTGATATTCCATAGAATAATTCTAGCAGAATTTGCGTTAGTTTTTTGAATGTCTGTTAGAACTCTGCTGAGATTTGTTGTGGTCCTAGGCTTTTCTTTGTTGGTAGGCTTTTGATAGCATCTTCAATTTCATTGCTTTAAATCAGTCTGTTTAAATTTTCTATGTTCTGATTCAATATGGGTACATCATGTGTCTCCAGAAATTGTCAGTGTCTTAAGATTTTCTATTATTGTAGTATAAATTTTCAGAATAGTTTCTTATTATCATGTGTACTTTAGTAGTGTCTGTAGTGATATTTTCATTTTCATCACAAATTTTAGTAATTTGAGTTTTTCCCTCTTTCTTTTGGTGAGCTTGGCTAAACATTTTTCAATTTTACATATTTTTTTAAAAAATATTTTTGTAGTTGTAGATGGACACAATGTCTTTATTTTATTGCTTTGTATGTGGTGCTGAGGATTGAACCCAGGGCCTCACGCATGCGAGGTAAGTGCTCTACCGCTGAGCTACAATCCCAGCCCTTTACATATATTTTTAAAGAACCAATGTTTTGTTTTGTTGAGTATTTTTCTGTTTTGATTTCATTGATTTTAGATGTGAATTTAATTGTTTCCTGTCTTCTGCTTTTGGTGTTGATTTGTTCTTATTTTCCTAGGGCTTTGGAATGTAATGCTAGGTTATTTAGTTGGTGACTTTGTTTTCTTTTAATGTATGAGCTCAGTGCTATGAATTTTCTGTCTTAGAACCATCTTCCTAGTGTCCCAGAAACTTTTATATGTTTTGTTACTGTTCTCAGTTACCTCTAAGTATTTTTTTTTATTTCACCACTTATTTCTTTAGTATCTGTTGGTCATTCAATAGTATATTATGTAGTCTACAAGTGTTAGAGTATCTTCTCTTATTTATTTTATCATTCATTTCTAATTTCATTGTATTATGATCTAATAGAATGCAATGTATTATCTCTGTTTCTTTATGTTTTGTAAGAGTTGCTTTGTGTCCTAAGATATCATTTATTTTAGAGAAGAATGTGTATGCTGCTGAGAAGAAAATGTCTTCATTCACTGATGGATGAAATATTCTATATATGTCTTTTAAGTCTAAATTATTGTTTTTCTAGTTATGTAGCTTTTTTATTTAGTTTTATGTGGAAGATTTATGCAGTGATGAGAGAGGTGTGTTATAGTCACCCAGTATTATTGTGTTGTGGTCTATTTGATTCTTGCTATTGAGAAGTGTTGGTTTGATGTTCATAGATGCTCCATTTTGTGGGGCATAAATATTTGCAATTCTTTTATGTTGTTGATGTATAATTTCCTTAAGCAGTATGAAATGACTTTTGTCCCTTCTGATTAACTTTGGTTTGAAGTCCACTTTATATGATATGAGGATAGAAACCCCTGTCTGTTTATGAGATCCATGTGAATGGTATGTTTTTCCCTCTTCTGTTGCCTTCAGTGTCTGGATGTCTTTTCCTATGAGGTGAGTGTCATGGAGACAGCATATTGTTGGGTCTTTTTATTTTTTAATCCATTCTGCCAGTACATGTCTTTTGATTGATGAATTTAGGCCATTTACATTCAATGTTATTATTGAAAAATGATTTTTATTCCTTGTCAGTTTATTTCTGGTTTTCAATTTAGTTTCTTCATTGATTGACTATTCTCCTAGTGTAGTTCCTTCCTTTGCTGGTTTTCACATTTTAGGTGGTGTCCAATGGAATGTTATGTCTGTTCCCTGCTCAGGGTGGGGCCGCTGGAGCATGAGAGGAAATTCTGTAGGCAGAGCTGTTGGTGGGGTTAGGTTCAGGCAGACTCCAGGTTCTTCATTGAATGGTGATTGGTCTGAAGATTTTAAATCCGTGTGCCTATAGGGTCAACAGTTGCTGGTCCATGAGACTATATCCCAGGGATCTTCCCTGGGTTCCACTTGTGTGGGGGAAGAGCCAGTCCTTAGTCCCGTCTGTCACCTGCAAACCCTGTGTTTCCTTTTTTCTGGGGTTCATTCTCCAAACTCAAATCACTCTGCCTTTGTTCTTTCAAATGCCAGTCCAGGTACTTCTCTCCCAGCTGGTTCTGTGAGCCACCAGAGTCATGGGGGAAGAGGGGGGAGCCAGATGGATTTCCTCAACCTGTTTTCCCTTGTGTAAATTCCTGTCCACATTTGATTTTCTCCTGGTCACTTAGGAACTCTCTATGTCATGCAGTGTGGGAGTTTTAGGCCTGTATTTTCGGGCCAGCTTGTGTTTCCTTGGAATAGGCTCCCCTAGCTATTGACCTCCATACCACAGCTGCAAAATGCCTCTTTCCTCTGTTCTCTGTGAGCAGCAGGGAGAGAAGCAGCTTCTTTCCTGCACTAAGATATTGTGTAGCATGCTTTTAAGGTTACTCCATCAGAGATCTCTGATCTCTTCACACTCAGACATGCCATAGACCTCCTAAAATGCATGTTCCTTTAATTCCCTTATTCCTCCATTTTGTGGAGGATCTGCTCAGGCTGACAACCCCGTTGGTGGTGGTACTGGAGACTTCTTCCTTAGTTTATTATATCCAACCTCCTGAGTCCCCAGTTTGCTTTGAATACCCAAAATTAATTACCAGTAAAATCTCATTTTTTTTTCCACCCACCTTGCTGAGATGCTGCCTATCTGCTTTCTTGGTTTCACACCAGGGAGCAGCCAGGAAAGGGACCTCCTCTATGCCACCATCTTGATTCTCTCCCTATTGTAGTTATTTCCTAAAGTTTTCATCTTTTTACTTTTTAGTTTTATATTTTGTAATACTGGAAATTGAATCCAGGGCCTTGCTCATGCTAGGCAATTTGTCTGCCACTGAGCTACACTCCTAGCCCTGCATTTTTAATTTAAGGTATTTGGTAAGCCTTTTAAAATAATATCTGAAAGAATATATACAGTTTGAAAGTATCCTGCATCAAGTTTATTTTGAAGCAGTAAAATGAACTTATTTTTCATGAGTAAAGAAATTAGCATCTACCATTTCATTGTGGATAAAACTTTACCCCAGTGAATAGGACTCCTCACTGAAAATATGTAGTAGAGTTAAATTTTTTGAAGGTACTTGGCCCAAAAAAAGAAAGAAAGAGAAAAAAAGAAAAATGCTAGTTTTTTCAAAGATTATTGAATCAAAGGTATTCAAATTTGAAACATTTTCTAGTAAAGCAGATGTTTCATTTGAGACAATATTTCAGATTGTGCTAAGCCTTTATGTAAAATATTTTCTATGCATGTAAAACTATTTAGTACAAAATATAGCAATGTTGGCTATATAGATTAGGTGTGAAAAGTGATTTGTATTGTGAAATTCAGAACACAACTATGGGAACCTATCAGATTTCATTGCTAATATACATGAGTTTAATTAGTTAAGTATTTGAAGTGGGATGGATTTTTGTTTATTAATTTTCATTATTCTCTTGGCATCATTGCTTTCCTCATGTGATAGAATAAACAAGATAGAATCTATAGAAATTTAAATCTCATACAGTCTCTTTGGGTCTTGAGAAGGAACATGTTATACTTGCAGTGGTTTTTGATGACTGGCTGGATGAATGAAGATGGTTTAAAAACAAAAGTTGACTGAAGCTTGGTTATTTATGCCTGTAACCTCAGTTATCAGAAGGCCTATACAGGAGGATCTCTGTGTTTCAGGCTAGGCTAAGCATCCTAGCAAGTCCTTGTATAAAAAAAAATTTTTTTTGAGCAACCTTTCAACTTTATTGGAAGCATATGGGAATGAATTAAAGTATTGTAACTATAATTAAAGACTCTAACTTTCATTATATTATTACATATCTGATTTGGGTGTTAAGTACTTTTGATCTCAGGAATAAAAGGTATATTTTACTGAAGTTACTTGCTTTTTATTTTGCAATGAAGCAGATGTGATTTCATGAATTACTCTTTAATTTGCTTTTGTGATCATCTTCCTGCCCAAATATTATGCTAAGATAAATCTTTATTGGTAGTGCAGTTGCTTATTCAGTATTATTTCATTATGATTGCCTTTACACATATACATATTCACTGCTCTTATACCATCATCTTTTTAAGATTATAATTTATCATTAACATTTTCATTGGTAGACATTAATAAACAGTATACATATTGCATAGTACTCTGATATAAAAATACACCATAATTTTTTTAAACATTTTTTTCTAGTTGTCAAAGGACCTTTATTTTATTTATTCATATGTAGTTCTGAGAACGGAACCCAGTGCCTCACACATTCTAGGCAGGTGCTCTACCACTGAGCTACAACTCCAGCCCGAAAAATACACCATAATTTTTTATTCAGTTTCCCTGCTGTTTGATATTTACTTTATTTCCAGCATTGGCTATTTTTCACAATATTATACTTAAGAATATTAATTCATGTAATTATTTTACTTGGATTAATTAATTGAGATGCACCAAAAGTTATATACATTTAATAGCATTTGATACATATTACCAAATTGCCCCTAGAAAATGACTACCCATTGACATTCATATTCTACCAACAGTATTATCTGTGCCCCTTCCCTACAAAGCCAGATGTTACTACTGTTTTTTTTTGTAAAGTACATTTTATTTCTATTTTAACTGCCATTCCCTTATTGTACATGAAGTTGAACACTTAATCATCACTCTGTTTGTCTTTTTAATATGCCCATTTAAAAAATATCAGATGTTAATCATTTTATTATTTTGGATATAAATATTAATCATATTTATTCTGATACTTTACCTAAAGTTTAAAAATATTATGTGTAACTCTTCCTTTTAGGTTTGTTGTATTTGTGTGTTTCAGAAATTTTCACTTTTATGAACCACAGTTTATATTTCACTTAGGAAGATGATGTTTTTGCCATTGTTTTTATAAGAAGGTAGATTTTCTTTATTCCAGGACTATATTGATATTCATTATATTTTCTTTTTGCACTTTAAGTATTTCATTTTCATAATAATTATGTAATCTAATTATAATCTGTTTTACCCAATATTTGATATTTTCAATAAATATTTTATTGGACATGTTAAATAATTCTCAAATATTTAAATTAGAATACCAAGTACTTGACAACTGATATTAATAACATCTATAAAATTAGCATTAATATCGTATTTTTGAATAGTTGCTGAAAATAAGAGAAAAAAATCTATTCTGGTTTTCATTAGTAAAACTTTAAAAGATTCTGGAAATAATTCTGGATTAAATTTACTGGCTAAGTTAGAACTAAAAACTAAAATATAATAATTTTCCAGGTTCTTTCTCTTTCATCATCCACTAATAAGATTTTGAGAGTTTCAGAATCTGTTCCAGCATAAAAATAAGGCCAAATGATTTTGGTAAAAAAATTAAGTGTAAGAAAAGAAAAGAGACCTATTGTTCAGAGATCTTGCCAGTTCAAAGTCCAGAATAATGACAGTCTTATTGGTTCTTTGTTCTGGCAGAAGCTGGGAAACCCAAGCTAACCACTCTCAGTATATCACCCAGTTGCCTAGAAGCCACCTAGAACTGACAGCCTGTTCCTCCAGTTCCTAGGAAAATATTCTTGACACATACCCACTGTCCACTGAGGTTTCTTTCACACCTCTACCTCTCTGTAATATCTACTAGAATTAAATATTTTAGAACCCAGGAGGAAGGCATAGATAAAATCTCCTTGGGTTATAACAGATATTTTGTTTTGCTCTTCTATAACGTGTATACTCAGAGACAATAAGTTGAGTATATGTTGTGTCAGAATCTATACTCACATCTATCTGAAATTGCTGTACAATTATGTCCAAGCTATAATACTGTGGAGGAAATCTAAAACCACATTTCTTTAATCTGAATGAAAAGAGTTCAGGGTATTTTAGGTTTTGATACCTTTGATATATGCTGTTAACATACGCCAGTAGTGCCAAGTCTGACCATACATACTTGACCTCTGTTTTCTTCAGTAAATTAAAATTAAAATCCTTTTAATGTGGAAATGATTTGAAAAGTTAAAAGATTTTCATCAAGTTTTGTTAAAAGGTCCAACTCTTCATATTTTATCTGTTAAGCAGAACCTCTTGCTCATTCTATAAAAACATTCTAATTTGCTCACATTCAGAATTGTTTATTCTATTTTTTTTTTTTTTTTGGTACTGGAGATTGAACTCACTCAACCACTGAGCCACATCCCTATTTTGTGTTTTATGTAGAGACAGGGTCTCACTGAGTTGCTTAGCACCTCACTGTTGCTGAGGCTGGCTTTGAACACGAGATTCTCCTGCCTCAGCCTCCCTAAGTGCTGGAATTACAGGCTTGTGCCATCGCGCATGGCTTCTTCTTCTTTTTTAAATATACCTTCTTTCTCAGCTAGAGGGACATACTGCCTTGAAGAATTATCACTTTTTCAACTACTTCCACATTATTCTTCAAGGGCTCGATGCTAGATTTCTAGAAGTCTTCTGTGGTGTCAGCTTTTTAAATGGGACAAACGTAATGCCTCTGATGTTCAGTATACATAAAACCTGTAGGTTCTTCACAGAGAAGAGTCAGAAACTGTGTTTCTCATACACAGCATTTTCTTTCTGCCTCTTCCTATTGCTCTTTCTGATCTGGAGTAGCTTAGCAAGTTCAGTCAAATTACAGAGCAGGGGGTTCCTCCAGAACTTCCTTTGTGGAAAGCAAAATCAGCAGACACGCCAGGGAAAGGCATCATTTAGACCTTCCCAGGATATACTGAGGCAGTCAAAATCTAAGTTGTACGTACAGTTAGTGGTCACTAGCTCTTTCAAGTAATACAGACAGATGGGACAACTGCACTCCCCTTGGAGATCTGCCAGGGCAGTCGCATACTCCATTGAGCTGTGAGTAAAAGTGGTGCATAAGGTAACAAACCCTTGGCAAGCCTGCCTCACTAGGACTCAGGTCTCAATGTGAAGTAGATATTCTCCAAGGCCATGCATATATACAAGCTCTAGGTTTCACTGGCCTGGCATGTTTGTTGGTGGCTGTCACTGAAGTCTTGTTTAGTTGTCTGCACCTTAACTCAGAGGATAAAAAGAATTCAAAGCTTATAGCTCTATCACTGATAAGCCCATCTGCACTTAAGTTTAATGACTTTCTTCCAGAAAGCAGCCACAGACCTAATATACCAATCATTCCTTTACAGTTTAGAGATCTAAAGAATGATGGGGAAAACCAGCCCCATAAACAATGATGGGGAAAACTAATGACATAACAATGTACAACCTTCAAGTCCTATTTCAAAATGCTCAAAATATATTATGTTCACCTCATTTCATTGGACTTTTCAAGACTGAGGAAGAGTCTTTCTTGACCAAACCCAATGGAGGCTCTTTAAATTCTTTTCTCTGGAGCAGATAGAACAGTGGTTCAGTCAATGTTTGTTTTTTTAAAACAGCTTTTCACTACTGATTTAAACAGAGGGGGAATGAGAACTTGTATGTGCATGCATGCACATTTGTGAATGTACAGATATGTATACTTTAAATCCAATCTGGAAATGTTTTAATTGAAATACATAGTTCAATTGTGTTAATGTAATCACTGAAAAATATCGGATGAAATCTATGATCTACTCCCCTCCTCACTTGGATGGCTCAGATCTATATTATATTTACCCTCAATTAACTTTTGATTATACATTATTTTTTTGTTAACTATTTTTTTTTTTTTTTGGTACTGGGGATTGAACTCAGGGGCACTCCACCACTGAGCCACATCTCCAGCCCTATTTTGTGTTTTATGTAGAGACAGGGTCTCACTGAGTTGCTTAGTGCCTCGCCGTTGCTGAGGCTGGCTTTGAACTGGCGATTCTCCTGTCTCAGCCTCCCTAAGTGCTGGGATTACAGGCTTGCGCCACCACATCCGGCTCATTAACTATTTTTATTAAAGTCTAGTATATATTCATGAAAATTCCAACATTTTATATGTAATATTCTATGAGCTTTTATAAATGAATATACACATAATTACTACCCAGATGAAGATATAGACTATCCTTGCCCCCTAAAAGACTAGCACTATTAATAGTTAACTGCTGTACTCACTTTACACCTTCTTTTCCTTGCTTTTGAATTTCATTTAAGTAAAATCATAGACACTATGGTAATTCATGGCTGGGTTTTCTGCATGGAACATATTTGTAATAGTAATCTATGTTATTTATGACATAGTAGTTCATTTTTTTGTTGCAGTTTTCTTTTATATGACTACACAACAGTTATTGGTCTACTCTCCTATTGATGGGTTTCTGGGCATTTTCCAGTTTTTTCTGTTGTGAATAAAGATGATTTGAATATTCTTGTATACAATTTTGGCCTGTGCATTCATTTTTTTCTGGGATATATATCTAACAGTGGAATTAGTGAGTTATAGGCTAGGTATATGTTTAGCTTGTAGGTACAGGCAAACAGTGTTATGGATAGTTGAATCTCTGTACACTTTTATTAATAATATAAGAGAATTTCAGTTGCTTCATATTCTCAACACTGGTTAGCATGGTCAATGTTTTTACTTTTTGCTTTTCTGATACATAGTGATATCTCATTGGTTTTAATTTGTATTTCATGAATGAATAATGACAAGCTCAAATCATTCCAAATTGGGATCCTATCTTCTTCCCTGTATCTTCCATTTTTCAGTTAATTGGAGTTTAATTCTACTCAAAGAGATTAGGAACTTGTCATGTTTTGTGTCTGTGCTATGATGGACTGTAATATTCTATAAGAATTCCAATTATATCATTGTTGGTGAATGAGCAATTAATCTTTAACTCTTCTACATACTTTAATCAAATTAATGGTTTTTCCAGTTTTATATCCTTAAACATTTTTCAAAATATGTTGCCCCTCTGTTATCACTGCCATTACCACAATTTTCCTATGAATAATCTGGATTAAGCAAAATGAATTTTAAATAATCTGGCAAAGTTTTTCATGAGTCTAAAAATAAAATCTGTTTATTGAAAATACATCTGAAACTGTGACTACTTTTCTCTTTTCTTTTTGCTTTTGACTCATATGGTCCAAGCATTGAGGGGTTTTATTAAAGAAGGATTTGGACTCAGAAGGTCAGGGACTTTTGTCATATAAATGTGTTTCTTAGAAACATGCTTAGCAGCCAGGCATAGTATTGCATGCCTATATTTCCAGCAGCTCAGGAGGCCAAGGCAGGAGATCTCAAGTTCAAAGCCAGCCTTAGCAACTTAGTGAGGCACTAAGCAACTCAGGAAGGAAAAAAAAAAAAAAAAAAGAAAAAATGTGTAGCATAAATTACAGCAATCTTTTATTTGTATTTCACCTCTCTACTAGAGAAATAGCATGTAGTTTCTTAACGGTCTTTTTTAAAGTTTGAGCTGACAAAATATGAGGTGGGTATAAGGTGATTTTTTAATAGGCAGTAGAAATGAATAACGTTTTTAATACCAGTTCTCCAAATTCTGCTACTTTAATACTTTTTTAGTTGTTTTCTTCTATGGTGATCTCCAGGACTTGAATAAGAAAAATGAACTCTGACAATTGCTACTGAATTTTTGTTACCAAGTTTTCTTTAGTTATTGTTTAATAAAAAATAAAAAGAGCTATAAATGGAATTTACACACATATTATATCTTTCATGTTTTTCACTAAGTTTAGTTTTCTGCCTCCCAACTATGACAATAGTAACAACTATGACAATTACTGGGAGGTAATAACACTGATTGAAATTTATTTTCTCATCTTTCCTGTTTGTCTTGTGAAGTCAGAGAATAGCCAAGTGGCAATAAATAATAAAAAAAAATATTTATGGCAGAGGCATAAATAACTAGTCTGTTACATAAATATGAGGTCTCAAATATATGTGTAGAGCACATAGATAAGACTATCAATTCTTAGTAACTTCTTACTAATGATATTTTAAAGTACATTCAAGTACTTTGCACTTACAATTCTCAACCAGCATTAACTATTGCTACCAAAATTTCACGATATTTTACTTTAAAGTTTAAAAAATATAGGTGATTCAAGTCAATGCTCTGATAATAGAGTATCACTTAATGACTTGTGAATATACCCATGTTTTTCTGTAGGGGAGAGAAAAGGTAAATGGTATGTACTAGGTTAATAGTCAAACTTAGTTTTATCCCTTCAGAGTAGGCTGCTAGGAACATGTGTAAACAAAAACATTGAATGTGTTATATATTCTGCAGAATATTAGACATTGTAGCTTTTCACTGTTTTTTTTTTTGATCAAATTAATTTCATTTAAAGTAAGCAAACACTAGAATTAAGAAGAAAGGACTGGGGATCTAGGTTAGTGGCACTTGTTTACCATGCCTGAAACCCTGGGTTGATTCCTTAGCACTACCAAAAAAGACAGGGGAGGGAAGCAAGAGTACAAATTTTTTGAAAGTGTTGAGTTTTGAGTTAGATGTATTTGAGCTCAAATCCCAACCCTATCTCCTAAAAGCTTGGCAAATTTCTTAATCTTGAGCTTTGATTTCTGTGCCTGTAGTTGTATGTTATTATTTCTATTTGGGCTGATAATAATGCCTATCTTTTATAATTGATAGAAAGATTAAATATGTATAGACCATTCAGACTGCATAATAGGGAAGGGAATGTAGCTAAGTGGCATAGCACTTGCCTAATGTGCATGAAGCCTTGTGTTTGATCCCTGACACACACTCGCACACACATATATAGAAACATACGTTGTAGCTATTGAATAACTAACAGCTATAATTATTAATTTATTATTGATTATACAGGATCAATTTGACTGCTTTGAATAAAATATATTGTTCTTTAAAGCATTTAGAAATGAACTAATTTAGCAATTATTTCCCTTTAATGTTTTTAAGTTTAAAACCATTTTACATTTTATCTTAGAGCCCAAGGCAAAGTCACATGAAGAATCATTTATTTTTAATTCTTTATGGTATACATTTATTCCTTTAATAAATATTTATAGGGTTCTAATTATGTTTCAGGTGCTGTTTGCAGCCTTAAGGTTAAACAGTTAAGAAATGTCTATTTTTTCAGTTTATTATCTCCTGGGGGACACATAATTAATACATAATCAAAAATATGTAAATATACACACATGTAACATACACATAAAAGGAAACTGAATGCAGGACTGAACACTTGGACACACCAAGAACAAGGCTAGAAGCGGATTTATTGTCAGACACTTGACAGGCTACACTCACACAGGGAGAGTAGCAGCAACTTCCCTTGAGCATTACTTTTTTTTTTTAACATTTTTTTTTAAATATATATTTTTTTAGTTGTAGATGGACACGATGTCTTTATTTTATTGCTTTGTATGTGGTGCTGAGGATCGAACCTAGGGCCTCACGCATGCAAGGCAAGTGCTCTACCGCTGAGCTACAATCCCAGCCCCCCTTGAGCAATACTTTTTATAAATCAGAATTAGATTGTGATGGGGGGAATGAGCGTCAAGATCCCAAAAACCATAAAGGAGGGGGCAGGAGGGGCATGTACAGTGTCACCAATTTCTTAGAACGGGCACCTGCTGTACATACTCAGAAAGTCTGTGAGCATTGTGGTCGGGGTGCAGGTGGATGAGGGTGTCAGCTTCTGTGTGAGTGGGCTCTTGCAAGAAGGGGGGCCATGGAGTGCAGGGTGAGATGTCTAAGCAGAATGGGGTCAGCCTAACTTAACTTTCAAATCAGCCCATAACATTCCTTGTAATTATGCCAACATTCCTCCCTTTTTGTTTTAATACTGGGATTTAGGATGGTGTTGAGTTTCAGGGTGGCTTATGGATGGAGGCCTCTTCTTCTTATGGTTACCTCCTGCTGGCATGGGGGTGGTGACTGGGGCAGAGGCAGGTCCTAGGTTTTTTTTTTTCTCTGACAGGCGAATATATTCTACCAGGAGCATCTGATTGGTTGTTGAAGGCTCTGATTCTTTCCATGATGGTTTCTTGTAAACAGCAAAATGTTAGGCAAAAAATGGCAGTGAGTGGGTCCCAGAAGGGATTAAGCCCAAGTAAGGATAGGGTTCCACAGGCTGGTGAGAGAAGAAGAAGGGGAGCTCCTAGAGAGCCTTTGCTTGAGTTGAAGTTTCTATGTTTTGTTCTACCTTTCTTCCTGGTTGGTTGATGTATTAACAGCATCTGTGGGTGTCTAGAGGGTCTTTGGGGGCTGTGGAGAAGAAACAGAAGGAGGAGGAGCATGTTGACCATGGTGTACAAGAAGAAGGAGAGGGAGAAGAGGCGAAAGTGGGAAAGAGGTAAATTTCAGTTGTGGTGAGATCAGAAAAGGATTCCTGAAAATGTAAGTCCTGAATAAGCTGGAATAGGAAAGTGGTAGTGACAGGCCTGGGAATTTCTGGATCAGCAGCTAGCTCCGCACATAGGATGAGAAGAAATTGATAGTAACAAGGAGAGAAGGAGTCACTCATCTGAGGTGGTGTAACCTTTGAGTTTTTCTGGTACCAGGTGAAGTTTGGAGGCTTGTGTCTGCTGGAGCTGTAAGGTGAGAAGCCCTGCTTAAATTTTTGTTACAGTCCAGTCTTAATTTTGGTAGGATACACTTCTGGTCAACCTCATTTGTGGATCCTGGGTGGGTCGATCTTTCTTGTTTGGCATTTACTTCTTGGCAGGCTGGACATTGATCAGAGATGTTCTGGGCTGTCTGCTTTAGTCCTGGGATGTAGTATATCTTAGATAAAAAATCAGTTAGCTTATTCTTTCCCCAGTGGGTTATTGTATGTAAATCTAGTATCAATGTTTTTCCAAAAGCTCAGGTTATAGTTTGGAGTCAGGCAGGATTCATCTCCTGTGTTAATGCAAGCATATTCAGAGGGTAGATGAGTCGATTATCAAAGTGGTAATCTAATCAATCCTTCCTAGTTTGTATGGACTGACGGGGTGGTAAATAGGAAAGTGCATCACTGGGGTTGTGTGCTAGAATGGTTCATGTTCCCTGTGGCTCCTTTCCCTTTCTGCTTCTTGGCTACCATGAATAAAGCAGTGTTCCTCCACCACACACTGTAGCCATGATGTTCTGCCTCATTTTGGGCCCAGAGCAATGAATTCAGATCAACATGGACTAAATATTTGGAACGAGGAGCTCAAATAAACTTTTCCTCCTCTAAGTTTTTCTTGTTGGGTAGTTTGGTCACAGTGACAAAAAACTAACAGAATCATGGTAAGTTTTAGATGCATAATAGAAATCCAAGAAGAAATAGCAAATATGACCTTTGAGTTTTGGATCTGGAGAACAAATGAAAGGTTAGACCAGAGAAGATATTTAAGTCATGGCTAAGGAAGAAAGTAATTCAAGGAAATGAGTCATCCATGATATTGAATGCTGTGGTGTCAAGTAAGATGAGAATTGAGTTTTGTCTAAATAAAGTCATGGGTGATTTTGTGAGGAGATACTTCAGCAAGGTGATTGAGATTGAAAACCTGGGAATGAGAATGTGTGAGGGACAATGTAACAATATTTCTTAATATTTATGTACTTAAGATTTTTGTTTGTATATATCTTTTTCTTTACTTTGAAAAATTTTGGTATTATATACAACAGTATAATGTATTTTGACATATTATACACATATGGAGTATAACTTCCCATTCTTGTGGTTGTACATGATGTGGAATTACATTGGTTGTGTATTCATGTATGCCTATACAAAAGTAATGTCCAGTTCATTCTACTATCTTTCCTATTCTCATTCCCCTACCCTTCCCTTCATTCCCGTTTGTCTAATCGAAAGTACTTCTCTTCTTCCCTACCCCCACCCCTTATTGTGAGTTAGCATCTGCATATCAGAGAGAATATTCAGCCTTTGATTTTTGGGGATGCACTTGTTTTACTTAGCTTGATAGTCTCCAGTTCCATCCATGTACCAACAAATGCCATAATTTAATTCTTTATGGCTGAATAATATTCATTGTATATATATACCACATTTTCTTTATCTATCCATTAATCTGTTGAACGGTACCTAGGTTGGTTCCATAGCTTAGCTATTGTGAATTGAGTTGCTATAAACATTGATGTGACCAGGTCACTTTAGTGTGCTGATTTTAAGTTCTTTGCATATTAACTGAGAAGTGGGATATCTGGGTCAAATAATGGTTCCATTCCAAGTTTTCTGAGGAATCTCCAATCTGCTTTCTAGAGTATTTGCACCAATTTGCAGTCCCACTAGCAGTGTATGAGTGTACATTTTCCCCTACATCCTCACCAACATTTGTTGTTACTTGTATTCTTGATAATTGCCATTCTTATTGTAGTGAGATGAAATCTCAGTATAGTTTTAATTTGCATTTTTCTAACTGCTAAAGATGTTGAAGATTCTTCATATATTTGTTGACCAATCACATTTCTTCTTCTGTGAAGTGCCTGTTCAGTTCCTTTGCCCATTTTTTAATTGGGTTATTTGTTTTTTGGTGTTAAGGTTTTTGAGTTCTCTATATATCCTGGAGATTAATGCCCAATTAATCTCCATCTGAAGTGGAAGTGGCAAAGATTTTCTTCCATTCTGTAGGCTCTCTCTTTATATTTTTGATTGTTTCCTTTTCTGTGAAGAAGCTTTCTGGTTTGATTCCATCCCATTTGTTGATTCTTGATCCACTCCTTGGTTTATACCCAAAGAATTTAAAATCACATCATTGCTTACAGCTGTTCAATTCACAATAGCTAAGCCATGGAACCAACCTATGTGCCCTTCAGTGGGTGAATAAGAAAATGTGGTGTATATACACAATTGAATATTACTCAGCCAAAAAGAAGAATGAAATTATGGCATTTGTTGGTACATAGAACTGGAGACTATCATGGTAAGTGAAATAAACCAATCCCAGAAAACCAGAAGACTAATGTTCTCTCTGATATATGGATGGTAACACAGAATGGGGCCGGTTTTGGAGAATAGAAATTCATTGTATTAGACAAAGGGAAATGAAAGGAAGGGAGGGGAAATGGGAATAGGAAAGACAATAAAATGAATCAAATATAACTTTCCTAGGTTCACATATGAATCCATCCTCAGTGAAACTCCACGTCATGTTACAACCACAGAATGGTATCCTAATTAGTATAAGTTGTATTTCATGTTTGTATAATATATCAAAATACACTCTACCATCATTTATATCTAAAAAGAACAAAAAGTAAAAAGTTAAAAAAGAAAAATAAAGTAGGTGAGATTTAAAATTATCACATTGATTTTGGTCTTCCTTGACTAAATAAATCCTGGCTGAACTTTGGCTGTAGATGTTTAGAATCTTTGATAATATGTCATTCCCAAAATGCTTAAATGGAATGGTTAGATCCTGTATTAATATACCATAGCTTTTAAAACAGGCGAGGTAGGCCTGCCAAGTTTGGTGGGTAATATTAATAAGGTATAACTTATTATGAGGTCATCATGAAACTAAAAAAGGGAAACCATATTGAATAGTACCTGGCACACAATAATGAAGTAACTGTTAGCTGCTGGGTGTTTTGTTCCTTTGATTTTCATGGAAGCGTATATCCCCCATATTAAAGAATAGGAATATAGTTGCCACATAATTATAATACCAGATGATAGTATAATTTTGTTTTGTGATTTATGTTTATAGGGAAAAATCTTTATATACATATTAAGTGTATACATGTTTGTTCATGTATAGAAGGAAGAAAAAAGAGTTACTGCTATGTTTATATTTGGCAAGCTGAGAGGAGGAGGTGAAATCCACGATTTATTTTTTACTGTTATTTATTGTTTGAAAGGTTAGAAATAATATCCCTTAAGTGGTATTTTCCAGTTAAAATTAAATAAAATTTATTTTTAATAAAATAAATAATTTTAATAAACTTTTCCAAAAAAATGAAGAAAAAGGTATATCTTCTGATCTAGAAGGTCTTTAGATATTATAGTTTTATCACTTCATTTTATATATGTGGTAACTTGTCCAGTTGGCAACAGAGTTAGATTAATTCTTACTTAAAAGTGCTTTGCTGCTACTTTAAATCAGCTGAGTACTGTATTCACTTCTCTCTCTCTCTCTCCGTTGTTGGAATTGAAACCAAGGACTCAAGTGTGCTAAGCCATGTGCTCTACCACTGATATTTTAATACTCTGACAAAGTCCAAAATGCATATGTGGTATAAAGTTTATTGAGATTTTTTTTCCCCCTGGACACTGGGTGTTTTAGTCAGCTTTTTTGCTGCTATGCTGAAAGTCCCTGACAAGAAAAACTGTAGAGGAGAAAAAGTTTATTTGAGGGCTCACAGTTTCAGAGGTCTTAGTCCATAGAAGGCTGGCTCCATTCCTTGGTGCTCAAGGTGAGGCAGAATATCATGGCAGAAGAGTGTGGCAGAGGGAAGCAGTTCACCTGATGATCAGAAGGAGAGATTGATTGAGATTGAGATTGATTCCACTCTCCAGATACAAAATATATACTGCATAGCCACATCCTCAGTGAGCCACTTCCTCCAGTCCTCCTTCACCTGCCTCCAGTTACCACTTAGTTAATCCCATCAGGGATTAATCCACTGATTAGTTTAAGGCTATAATCCAATAATTTCTCTTCTAACCCTCCTTGTATTGTCTCACACGTGAACTTTTGGGGAACACCTCATCCAAACCATAACACTGGGGATTGAACGTAAGGGTTCTTCTCTACTGACCTATATCCTCAGCCGTTTTTATTTTTTATTTTGATATGGATCTCACTAAATTTCTGAGATTGACCTTGAATTTGTGATCCTCATGCCTCAGCCCTTTGAGTTGCTGGGTCTTATGAGCATGTACCACCACACCCGGCCTATTGTGATTTTTTTTTGGTACTGGAGATTGAACTCAGGGGCACTTGACCACTGAGCCACATCCCCAGCCCTATTTTGTGTTTTTTATGTAGAGACAGGGTCTCACTGAGTTGCTTAGCGCCTTGCCATTGCTGAAGCTGGCTTTGAACTCGCGATACTCCTGTCTCAGCCTCCTTAAGTGCTGGGATTACAGGCTTGTGCCATCATGCCGGGCTCTATTGTGATTTTTAACAATGAAAATTATTAAATAATTTTGATCTTTTGTACTTTATTTAGGAATGAAATCTATCAAGTCATATTTTACTCATTTACTGGAATTCTGTTACTATTAATGAAGAGTTAGTGATGTAATGATCTTGAGTAACTGTTTTAGAAAATTGATTCATGCCTTGGGCTACAACTCAGTGGTAGAGCACATATTTAGCATGCACAAACAAGTGTTTGGGTTCAATCCTTGGCACTAAATAAATAAATAGAACTGATTTATGCTCAAATGTTCACTTTCTAGTATACATTGTTTTTAACAATGAATAAGTGTTGAACAGAGCTACAGAAGAAACAAATATATGAAATATTATTCAAAAATTGTCATATATCAGTTGCTTAAATTAGGACTCACCTGAGATTGCAATCAGTTTCTTAGAGTCTTGCTACTTCCCATATACTCATTTGACTTAGCCATATCTTTTAGTATATCATTTTTAACACAGTTATTATTGTAATTTCCCAAATTCAATGTAAATGACATAGATGCCAATTTTTGTTATATTTTTTAGAATGAAAAATGTCATCACTAACTTGTTTTTTTTTTTTTTTTTTTTGTGCTGGGGATAGAACTCAGGGGTACTCGACCACTGAGCCACATCCCCAGCCCTATTTTGTGTTTTATGTACAGACAGGGTCTCACTGAGTTGCTTAGCACCTCGCCTTTGCTGAGGCTGGCTTTGAACTCGCGATTCTCCTGTCTCAGCCTCCCTAAGTGCTGGAATTACAGGCTTGAGCCACCGCGCCCGGCTAACTACTTTTTTATAAAATAATGTTTATTTCCTAAAAGAAACTGTTTGCTCATTTAAATGATTGTAACAAATGCGTAAATTTGTTTCTTAGTACTCTATTTATCTTAGCTTATTTTTAATGTTTACATTTGTGAAATATAATTTACCATACTATGTTCAATGTGAGATTTAGGTATATAGTTCAAATTATTGTTTTATTTTCAAGAACATATTTGAACTTGCAATAAAACAAAAACATATGATATTATTACAAACTAACTGAAATACTATGCTATTGAATATATTATTGAATTTTTATTTTCCTCAGAAGTTCAGAAGAAACTTTACATAATTTAGTGTTGATTCATAGTTCAAAATTTCATTTCTTTCTTTAACACACTATTTTGAAGTTTGGGGAATATAAAATTGCTACCAAGTTGTAACTTCAGCTAGAAAATGAAGGCTTTGTCTGCCTATTTTAATGGTATTCTATCCTGTATATTATCATTTTTTATTTTCCAAAGAAAGAAACAGCCTACGAATGACATAATAAATAAATATAGGATTATATCTAAAGTCAATATCAAATATTATTTTGAAGAAAGACACTGAAATGCGTCCAAGGATTGTTCCCAAACCTCTAATTTGAATTTTCTAGTTTTGTTTACAAACTCCTTATATTGATTCCATGAGTTCTTATTTCGATAAATACAAGCAAATTTGATCAATTGTTAGTCTCAATTCTATGGAGTTAGTGGTAGTAAATGACATACTGGTTTGAAAACGTCTTGATTCCATCAGTGTTCATTCCGTTGAAGCGTACAATTGGTGAACAGTTACAGGGTACATTTCTAAGAGTGAATCACTTCCCTTTGATGACTTCCCGGAGTGAGTAGCTTGCCAGTTTAGTAACCTCACATTTTATAAACTATCACTAGAATGCCATTCAAAAGTATTTTATGATTTGTTCAACTAATATTGTAACAGAAATTTCAATAAAATGAGGAACTCAAATTGATTATAATCAGCTGTGTTTTCATTGTAAAAGCACTTAGTTATGAAGCCATTACTACAAAGTTCTTTGGAACAGATTTCATATATATATTTGCAATGGTATTGATTTATAATTTCTCTTTCCAGGGCTCCTGCTAAAGTACTATACAGTGGTTTGCATTCTGAGTCAATGCTATTGATTTCTCTTGAATGTTGCTTATAATTTATTGACTGCTTTAATTTTTTTCTTGACCAATAGTTATTCAAAAGTTTATCTAATGCTTTTTATTACTGATGACTTTAAGATGACTTCATATAAAGAAACCTTTAGCTTCTAATATCCCTTAATTGTTCTCCTCTTGCCTGTGACTGCCATCATTAAAACATAGGTAACATCTCTGTCTCAAATAAGTCTGTATTTTCTGTGGTTAACAATGACAAAGGGAATTTATATTTTCATAAGCAATGAATAAAGGACAACTATTATTTTCTGAAATTATAGAAGAATCATCATTACAAAAATTCATAAATCTTTTGATTACCTATTCTTTGAATTTAAAATTTTAAACTGGATGTAATGTTACCTTAAAATAGAGTTATCTCTATTATAGTTACCTCTTTTAAGAGTGAAAGAAGGGTTGGGGTTGTGGTTCAGTGGTAGAGCATTTGCCTAGCATGTGTGACATATTGGGTTCGATTCTCAGCACTGCATATAAATAAATAAATAAAAGGTCCATTGACATATAAAAAATATATAAGAAAAGAGTGAAAGAAGATTTCTCTTCATTAACAGTCATTTGTTTTGATCCTATTTATTTTAGAATTGCAAAATATTTGAGCTTGAAGAGATCATCCTTTTGAATCTCCTTGCCTTATCATTGAGAAAATAATTTTTAAAAAGATAAGGTGACCTGCCATATATACACATGTGCGCGTGCACACACACATGCACATACATATTTTTTCCTTTAGCAATGAGAATTAAATCTTAGACTTTGTATAGCCTAAGTGTGCTCTTTACCATAGAGCTATACCCCACACCCTAGCCAGTATTATTAAATAAGAAGCTTGCATTCACCTGAAATGGTTAGTAGATATCTGTTGAAGTAGATGTTTATCAAAACCTGAATAAATGATCATTGATTGAAGTGTTGATTTTTATTTTAGATAGAAATATTGTGCAAATTAACATAAAACTTTTATTAAGAAAATTAAGTGTACTTTTTTTCTTGCTAAAGATGGAGTAAGGCAGTTTTTGCCTGTTCGTTGGCTTTAGTTACAAACCGTTCACTCTGATAATAGGTATAGAATGGCACTAATGAGAGTTAGCCTCAGTTACTTTTAAATTGTATAAAGAAGTTATAAGAAGGAGCTTACTAATAACATTGCTCAAATAGCAGAGAGATACTTGATATGTTCTCTTAGAAGGGAAATGATGCTTCTTTCATATGACTGTCATAATAAGGTTTATATATTAAGTTATTCCTAAAGTTATAAATTGTTTTTTAGAACTGAAGTACATGAATGTTTTTTCACTGCCTTTAGAATTTTGATATTAGTGATAATACTTTTATACATAAAATTCTAATTTTAACAAGCATTTATTGTATATAAATGGTGAATATTTCCTTACCTTATCTTGTCTAGATTGATGTCAGGGCAATTCAAATTGCTTTTTTATCTACTTTTTAATTTTTTTGTTTAGTTTCTTGTACTTTGTGGGATAACTTTTTTTCTTTTCTTAACTTGCATGTGCCAGGTGAGAACTCTATCACTGAGCTACACCTCTAGCCTAAGGAATATTCTTGAAATTCCAATAACTAATTAAAATTGGAAGATGTAAAAATCCTGGAAGAGGGATTGAAGAGATTGAAGTGAATGATCTGAATTTTATTTATGCTTCATTTTAAACTAAAGGAATTTATCTTTCAAGGGCTGTATCTTTCTAAAAAAATTTTTTCAATATGTATAACAATTGGTGATGTTCTCTCTTCAACTTAAAAATGGTCTTTTAAATAAAAATAGTACATGGATGTAAGTCTGTGAGATATTTCAGGTTTTATGTGTAATGCTGTAATGTTTAATTATGAACTCCAGGTGTAACAAGCAAATGGTGTGATATATTATGGAAATGTTCTTTTGGCATAGAAATATTTTCAGAAGTAACCACAATTATATGTCTGAGACTAGATCAGTTCCTGACAGGCAATTTAGTTTATTTTTAAGCCCATTGTGATAACTAATACTCAGAAAAGAGCTTAACATTTTGTTCTGTGTAAAATATCTTAATTAACAGGAAAGTACTAGTTGTTTTTTCTCATTTCTCTCTTTTTAACACAAGTAAGAATTTTAGTGAAGTAAGGCTTATTTTTTAATATTTATTATTTTCCATTAGCCTACTTCTGACCTCTGTTCAATATACTCCATGTTTATATGCTTAAAGTCTTTTTCATAATGATTAACCAGATCATCTCATTATTTGGGTTATGTTGTTTTACTTCAAACATTGGCAACTAAAGTTTCTTCTGTGCTTATTTCTGTCTTTTCAAGACTGGGTGTTTATTCAAAGATTATGTTTTCTTTATCTTGTAGTATCTTCTATTAGGACTACATTGTATAATGCATGATTTTTAGCATTATGCAGTCATAAATATTGTCTGATAATGAATAATAGTATACTGTACAACTTGGCATAAATAAGAGATTTTCAGGTTTTAAGTGATTATCTACCTATTTTGGAATCTTTTCCTTTTTTTTTTTTTTTGACAACAACATTCCAAAATTAGAAGTTGTTGATTTGCTAATATTGAACCAGTCTTGTATTCCTTGGATTAAAAGCTCTACTTTCTAACAATGTATTATTCTTTTCACATATTAATGATTTGGTTTGCTTATATTTTTTAGGACTTTTACATCTATGCTCATGAGCATTATAATTTATAATTTTCTAATAATGCCATTGGTTTTTGTATATCAAGGTAATGCAGATCTCATAAATGAATTGGGAACTAGTCAGTCTTCTACTATTTCCTGGAAGAGATTTTGGAGAATTGTCTCCTTTAAGTGTTAGGTAGAATTCACTGGTGAAGTCATTTGGGCTTGGACTTTCCTTTGTTACATGGTTGGTTTTTTTTTGGGTGGTGCTGGGGATTGAACTCAGGGCCTTGTGCATAGAGGCAAGTACTCTACCAACTGGCCTATATTTGAAATGCAAATCCAGTTTCTTTAATAAACACACACCTTTTCAGTTTATCTCAGTGCTTCCCAACACGGAGTAATTTTGCACCCCCTCTCCAGGCATGTTTGGTAAGATCTGAAGACAGTTTTGGTTATCACAACTGAGTTGAGGGCTTGTCAGCACTACCACTAAATACCCTGTAATTCACAGGCTTGTTTCCTAGCACAAATGTGGCTCAAAATGTCAGTGGTGCCAAGAATGAGAATTCCTGGGTATTTCTACTTCTATTTGAGTGAAGTTTAAAAATTTGTGTTTTTCAAAGACCTTATCCATTTCAGCTATGTTTTTGATTTTATTGACAGACTTTTCCCCTATTATTTCTTTCTTATCTTTTTGGTATCTATAAGATCTTAAAAATGTAATCTGTAGGTTTTTTTTTTAAATTTCTTTTCCTGCCTGCTTCATATCCTAGACTTTTAGTGTTACTTTAAGAAGGCTAAGCTTTAGCTGGGTGCAGTGGCTCACACTTGTAATTCTAGCACTTTGGGAGGCTGAGACAGGAGAATCACGAGTTCAAAGCCAGCCTCAGCAAAGGCGAGGTGCTAAGCAACTCAGTGAGACCCTGTCTCTACATAAAACACAAAATAGGGCTTGGGATGTGGCTCAGTGGTCAAGTGCCCCTGAGTTCAATCCCTGGTACCAAAAAAAAAAAAAAAAAAAAAAAAAGAAGGCTAAGCTTCTAGCCTGGGAACATGAAGACCTAGGGCATTACTATACTTATTATAACTTAATGAAAGTGTATGCTTATGTTGTAATAAATACATGAAAACATTTTCCTTCAATAACAAATTTACCTTAGCTTAATTTAACTTTTTTCCTTCATTAACTTTTCAATTTTTTAACTTTTTGATCTATTGTAACAGCACTTAGCTTAAAACATAAATGTACTGTATAGTTATACATTTTCCTTATATCCTTATTCTATATTCTTTTTTTCTATTTTTAGTTTCTTATTATTTTTAAAATTCAAAACCCTTTTTGTTGTTAACAACACTAGGGCACAAACATGCACATTACCTTATGCCTACCCAGAGTCAAGATCATCAATATCACTGTCTTCTACCTCCACATCTTGTCCTTGAAGGTCTTTAGTGGCAATAACACACCTGGACCTGTAATTTCTTGTGATAACAGAGCATTCTTATTGAATAACTCTTGAAGGATCTTCTGAGGCTTATGTTGAAGAGGTGTCACTGTTTTCAGAAATATGTCCATGTGGTTTGCTCCTTTTTTACCATAGATTTGTTTGGAAGCAGGTAATTCATCATGAACTTTCCTCACTGTTAATGAAAACCTTTGGTGTTGGGGTTTATGTTTTCAAACTTTTAAAGGAGCTTGTTGTAGTCTGCAAAAGCTTTAGCTAAGCTCTTCACTATGAATTTTCCTGGGGTTTTGGCATCTTTTTTTCCTCCTGAAGCTTTCTTTTGCCTTTTTCTTCAGTTGTTCATTCATTCCCTGATAGGAATTTTTCAGCTTCATTTTAATCTTATGGGATCACTGTGGTAGATGTGGTCGGACATTAACTGAAATGTTATTATATCTCACAAGACTACACTAAATTCCACTGGATTTTTAACTCATTCTGTCTTAGTAGACTATAACATTGTACTTCTCACTGAATTTAGAAGCTTCTCCGTACATCTCCAAATTCTTTAAAAATATAAAGATAGTTATATAAATAGTTTATACAACATCTCCATCCTATAATTGATTTTATATTGTTAAAACTGCGATTTCAACTGATTGATATCCTCCAAAATTTGACTCTGTGTACTGATTAACTATGTTCAGTATGACTCTGAGAAAAGAAATTCAATGAAAAAATCACTAGGGGGCTGGGGATATAGCTCAGTTGGTAGAGTGCTTGCCTTGCGTGCATAAGGCCCTTGGTTCAATCCCCAGCACAACAACAACAACAACAAAATCACCATATATTCTTATTCCAATGCTCATCTGTTTGTGTTTTATCATGTCTTTCTATTTCATATTGCTCCTCTTGGGTGAGGAACTCCAAGACTCTTTATTGGCTATAAATGAAAGTCCAGACTCTTAGACACTTAAAACTTCTATATCAACTGTTTCTAATGCATTATTTCTGATGTTATTTCCTACTTGAATATTTTTTCTTAATCAGGCTTATTCATTTGTAACCTTGAACAAATGTTGACCTCTATATGTCTTTGCTGTCTTTTACATGTTTATTAGGTTTCTTCTTCCATTCTCTAAAATAACTGTTTACTTCCTGCAGAGTACACTCTTTTGATGACTTTGACTTCTTCATTCAGTGGTTGAAACTGCCAACATAACATGACCAAGCATGACAAAATTATGTAAATAAGTTGAGCTCATAGAAGACCAAGACATTTTTTATAAGGAAATTATATTCTTTGTGAAAAAGAAGAAAATGAAAGACCACAAAACAAAGGCAAAGAATAATAATGTGATTAAGAATAAAATTTTTGCTATCAAGATGATTAGCTAATTGATTTTAGTGTAAATATTGATTCTGGCATTACTTCCTTTGAGTAATTACTTCCTTTGAGTTAGCTGTTCACTTTGAAAGTTGCATAAAGTCTTCTTGGTCTGTTAACAATTGACAATTTCAGACACTTTGTTTCTAGTAATATGGTCAGAATATCAATATAGCTAAATTGGCCCCATTTGGTGATTCATTGTCCCTATATGGAATTATACTTAATCCCAAGTGTAAGTAGTAGTGTGATTAAATAATAAAGGAAATAATAAAACCTTTAAAAGTAAAGACCATCTGGTAAGCTGTTTTTTTTTTTTTTCAGTTTGGGCTTGAATGAAAAGTTAATTCAAAGATGTCTTAATTTTAAGAAGTATAGCACAGGCACATTAATTATGAAATTTTCTTAATCTGATATACCACTGATGATTTTCATTGAAATTTAAATATCTCTGTACTTTATCCTTTAGTATATTAAGATATTAGAAAGATTTAAAAAATATTACATGTGATTTAAAAACAAAATTTGCGCAGTTTATACCAAAAAATGTCAAAAAATTTGACCTGGTAAGAACAGACTTTAAAAATGCTAAAATACATACCCAACCTATAAACATGTTCTTATTCCCTATTATTCAACTACTGAGAAAAAAAGAAGACTGAATTACAGTAACCTATGTCACCATGTTTTGGATATATGTATTGGAAAATGAGTACAAATTAGAAGGATTTAAATTTCCAAACCTCTCTAAAAGTCAATATTAACTCAATGAAAACCAGAATGTCTAATTGATACAATTATGAGTAAACCAAGGGTTGCTCCCCACCCCCAGCAGTACTGGGAATTAAACTCAAGGCCTTACACATGCTAGGCAAATGCCCTACCACTGAGCTATGGCCCCAGGCCTTTTTATTCTTTATTTTGACACATGGTCTTGCTGAGTTGCCCAGGCTGCCCACAAACATAAAATATTCCTGCCTCAGCCTTCCCAGTAGCTGGAATTCCAGGGCTGCACCACTGTGCCCAGTCCCTAAGGCATTTTTTTAAATATAAATTAACCCATCTATTAAAGATATTGTTGTCTTAAATGGTTCAGCTTCTACAGGTTTTTCAGTTCCTTCAATATTCTGATGGCAGGCTTGTCTGTGATGGAGAAAGTAGTGTTGTAAGTTCAGGCACCCCCAGCTTCTGTTGTTGTGTAGGAACCACAGTGCCAGATCTCCACACCTCTTCATCCTAGTTTTGCCACAGAAGAAGCAAATGTACTTACAGCATCCTGGCTAGTTTCAGTTTTTTTCTCCATTTTCTCAAGTAACACACCATACCAAGTCCATATTCAGAGTTATCTGGACTTTTGTGCATTGAGTGATGTCACCATAACCTAGGTGTGAGCCCAGATAGTTAAATGGTTTTTAATTTCTCATGTTGTAAATGCTGTATCATTGAGATTCTCCATTGAAGGTCCATCTGCCAACTGAAGATTTCTGTTAGTATTTCTTCCTGTTCAGAAGCTATGAAGTGTCTTTGTTGTATGTTGAGTTACTTCTGTAAAAATTTTTGGAATTTAGGCCTTTTGTGAATACTTATTTTCTTAGTTAATATTCATTTTACAAAGTGTTATTCATTTATATAGCACTATATATGTTTTCAAATTTACTTTGAGTATATTGTTTTATTTTAATATCCCAATAACCTGGTAGACTAGGATGGTATATTTATGTCCATATACACATGAGGAAATTGAGCTTCAGAGAAGTTAAATAACTTGCCTAAAATTTTATAGTGGTTAAATAATAGATTCTGGATCAGAAAATCCATATTCTGACAATCAGTCCCTATTTTTCTTTTTGTACCCCACTGTATTGTTTATATCTTGTTTTTTTATTCATGTAAGATTTGTAAGTCACAAAAGCAGTTTGCTCTTAAATGTATTTATGTATTTGTTTGTTTGTTTGTTACTGGGGATTAAACCCAGGAACTTTTACACTTAGAGACTCTTACATCCAGAGTCCTTTGTATTTTTTGATATAGGGTCTCATAAGTTGCTAAGACTGGCCTTGAACCTGCTTTAGCTTCCTGAATTGCTACTATATCTGCTAGAAGTACATATTATTGAATCTGCCCTTTTTCATTGTCTTGAATAACTTTAAAAGCACGTTTTGGATTAATTTCCCTTACTATGATTAAAAAGTTCTCCTTAAATTTTACTTTCTTACATCTACTTCATACAAGGATTTTCTTGTAGTGTAATATACTCTATTCTGAATCTGAAACTTATATGAACTTGAGTCACATGTGTAAACAAGTTTACCAAGATGGAAGTTCCTATTCATTTGCCCTTATATGCATGCATGTACATGTGTGTGCATGTATACACTACTGAATTGGATACTAACACTTATTTGTATTGATATGCTTTGATTTGTTTAAAATTAATGTTACTTGGAATTCAACTAATAGAAAATATTATCACCACTTTAATGCTTATGATAAGAATTTAATACTAAAATCATAGTGAAATTGCCATCATAAAAAGATTTGTGCCAAAAAGATGTTTTGAAAAGAGCATTTGCTAAACACATCAATTAAAAAAACTCAATATTGCATTATTTTCAATTTCATTTTCAAAGTACTATGAACAATCTACACATTAATATTTCTTAAAAGAAACTTTAGCATTCTCAGTTTATATGTTCATGAGAGTTTATCCAGAATGCATTGTATGAATTTCTTGATGATGTAGATAAAAACATTTTTTATTTAAAAAAATACTGATAGCTTGACATTCATTATTCTGGCTAGGGAACTTTTTGAAACTGGGCTTATTGAGACCACCTATGCCATATTGTTTTAAGCTATTTGCATTAATTCAACTGCTCTATATGCAAGCAGATTAAGTGGCAGTTCCACTATACATGACTTGTACTTATGTTTGAAATTCAACCCATGTTACAGATATGAAAACTATTTACCACAAAGAATGAGTGCTTTAGTATTTTAATTTATGACAATTTAAGAACAAAAAGATAAGAAAACATAAATTTTGTTATGACAAGTAGAGATTTCTTTTGTGAATAGCATACAGTTGAAGCTACAAGATGAAATGTTTTCCGAATTCAGGCAGAATGAGTCATCATAGTAACACTAATACTTTTGATAAAATAGGAAAGGAGATAAACTTATTGCAGTGCATTGATTGTTTTGTTTGTGGTATAACTTTTATGTTCTTTTGAGAGTTTTTTTCTTTTACATAAGCCCATGTAATAGTTACAAATAAAACAAAGTAAATGCTTAGCAGACAGACACTCAATAGATCTTGACAAAAATAAATCAAGAGATTTGGTGCAAAAAAATGTTTGTTCAAAAATGCAAGCTGACTATTAAGTTGGCTTTCTATGTTCATAGTTATATGTTCCCACATATTTCACACCTACAAATGCATCACTGTGATACTTACTCAAACTGTATTCAAAGCCTGAGACAAGTCAGTGATAGTCTTGAGTGATTAATTCATTGCATAATAGTGGAAGAATAGCTTGCAATTACAAATAGTGATTACAAACATTTCAATGACATTAGAAAGCAGATGACTCTAGTGATACAGGTTTATTTGTGTGTGGATGTATACACAGATATACTTTTTGTTTAGTTAGAATTTCCAAATAACTTCGTCAGACAAACTTATTTCTCAAAAATTACATTCAAAGGAACTCCTGTGTTGCCTGTGAAAAATGTGTGCCAACTGTACTCTGGGGACCCAATATTCTCAAAGGTTGTATCATATAATAGGTATATATACTGAAAGTCATTTATTTTTTATATCTATCAAGACTTTTTTTTATTGCTGTGAACTTAAAAACATAATTCGATCTTAATGTTTTCTAAGCATGTTGAAAATTAACTTTTTTTTTTCCGCTCCACTGGAGATCCAACCTAGGGCATACATGCTAGGCAGATGCTCTCTACAGAGTCACATCCCCATACCTGAAATTTCTTTATTGGTGAATAATAATAATTAGAATAGTGGGTTTCATGGGGATAGCAAAGGTGGTGGAATATGATGGTCATTGTGGCTTATTCTTACATGTACATAACATGCTTGGATCAGTTTCATTCCAGTATCTCTTTTCTCCTGAACCCCTTCCTTTACCTTACTGGTCTCTCTCCTCTTTTGTGTGATCCTGTTCCTTCTCTATCTTTTTTTTTCTTTTTTCTTTTTGCAGTACTGGAGATAGAACCCAAGGACACTTTGCCTGAACTACATTCCCAGATGTGTTTTATTTTGTTATTGTTTGGTTTTGGTTTTTGAGATAGAGTTTCACTAAATTGCAGAGGTTGGCCTGGAACTTGCAATCCTCCTACTTCATCCTTTCACTGGGATTACAGGAGTGCACCAACAAGCCCACCTTGGAATCCCTTTTTTATTCCTGTTTTATTTTTAATCTTTCTCTCTAACTTAGACATGTGGGAATAAATATTCTGACCTTTGACTTTCTGAGTCTGGATTATTTCATTTAGTAAGATGTTTTCTAGTTCTACCCATTCCTTAGCCAATAACATACCGTCATTCTTTATGGCTGAGTCAAACTCCATTGTATGTACCACATTTTCTTTATCCATTCTTCTGTTGACAGGCACCTAGACTGGTTCCCTAACTTTCTATTTTGAATTATGCTGCTGTAAATATTGGTATGCATGTATTACTATAGTATGCCATATTTTAGTTCTTTTGCATAAATACCAAGGAGCAGGATCATATGGTGGTTCCATTCCTAGATTTTAACTCTTTTTGTTCTCTTCAAAATCTCTATTAAGCAGTGTCCCTCACTTCACTATTTCAAGTTTACTACACAAATTATTCTGTTCCCACACGAAATTCATAAACCTTTGTTTCTCTATTAAAATGTCTGCACCTTTTCATACTTTTCATTTTCTCTCTTTAGGAGTAAGAAATTGCTCCTTTGCCTTTCTAAGGCTAATTGGGAGATGGCCAGACTGGGGAGGTCTGTAAGAAGGGAAAAGAAATATGCTTGTCTTATTTCTGCCTATATCTTTAATTATACCACCACCTCATGTTTTCTGAAGTAAGTGGCTCCAGTGTAATTATCTGTGGAGTGGGATTATTTTATCTACTTTTAGACTATTCTAAAAATTAAATTAGATCAGGTTTTTAAAATGAATATCATAGGAAGTGCTGGAATCTAACAATTGCATAATAAAAGGTTTCTGTTACCTTCTAACTTATGCAATGCCATGCTTTGTGATCTTGTATTTCTCTCACTTCTCCACCTACAACATCTAATTGTTCTGTTTTACCTCTACAAAAAAAACAAAGTAGATAGCAGTACACATTTAGGAGATAGAATTATTTTTGAGATCTGGATATGCTATGCTCAGACAGTTCACTTACCCCTGTCTAAACCTCCCTTTTCCCCTCTGTAAAATAACGTTAATACCTGTATTTACATAGCTTTTAGAATTACTCAGTTATATGTGTGTGTGTGTTTATGGGTATGTATAAAATGAATAAATGATGCAATTAAAATGTATAGCATTGTGCCAGACATAAAGTAAGCATTCTGTCTATGTAACACATATTGATTTTACTGTTGTTATGATCTTCCATTACTATTGCCACTTCAGCTTCTTCTTGTCCCTTATCTGAGTACTATCCAAGAGCAGGAGCCTACAGGTCCTCCCTGTTTCTTGCACCCTACCAGCCATCTAATATAGTTGGCAGTTAATCTTTCCTTTTCTTCAGCTACCCCCACCTCTCTCTTTCTACTTAAAAAACAAAAACAAAAACAAAAACCAAAAAAACAAAAAACCTTCAGTACTTGCTTAGTATGCATCAGACCCTGAGTTTGAAGTCTCCACCACTGTGTGTGTGTGTGTGGGGGGGGGGTAGCAGGGAGAAAAATCTCAAAGCCTTTTATTTCTAACCCTAAATAATATAAATTATATATTGTGTCCATTTAGGACTGCCACAGTTTGACTTCACACCATCTTCCAGCATTATTTCTTAGTTTGTCTCATAGGGCTATTACACAGATTAAACCAGAGATTATGTCACAGCACAACTGTCTCTGGCACATACATGGAGATTGTTAATTTCTCCTTTTGCCTTCTTTTTTTTCACCTTTCCACCCTCTACTTTCAGTAAATGTGGGATTCTGGCCAATTTTTTTTTTTTTTTGTATTTATGACACATTGTTTCCTATCTCTATAACTTTTGTGAGGCTTAGTTAATTTTTATTTATTCACCAGATATTTACTAATTATATTACCTGTACAATATATTGTGTTATATTGTGCTTTTCACTAGGTCCAGATAAATGTCTAAGGCTCCTTCTGGGGGAGTATTTTAGAAAAAGAAAAGTACATTAAAAATGGTAAGACCACAGTGAAAACTATGTGAGACCAAGGACCATATTTATTTTGGCTTATTGTATTTCTGGCTCTTAGAGCAGTCCTATGGGTAAATTTGAACTCTAATAATCGAGAATACAATTTGAAAGAGATGTAATGAGGCAAAAAGGAAGTGAAAGCATAGATATCCTGGCATATTTAACAATTCCACATATTTTATGGCTAAAAAATATGTTATAGAATTTGTGTTTGAGAGTAGTAAAAGGCGATGTTGGAAAGAAGTGCAAGGGTCAGAATAGGAACAATATTTTCCATTATGCCTGGAAGTTTGGACTCTATCTTGTAGCTTTGGAGAGCCATTGAAGGGACTTAAATGTTTTGAATATCATGCAAAAATTTTACTTGAGAAAGGGTATTCTGTTAGCAATGTGGCAGGAAGAATTAAAAGTGAGATTAGAAGCATGGATATCACTTGTAATCTTAATGTAATAGCAAAGCACAGAAATGTTGGGCCCTAAATTAAAAGTGGGGGTGGGAAGATTCAAGACATTTATGTGGTCAAATCAACATAATTGTGCAACTAATGGGATTTGGAGAATAAAGGAGGGTGAGAAGCTAGACTGACCTCTGAGTTCTGCACAGTCTCTAAGGTCTAGTGGAAGTATAACCTCCAGTTTAGTTCCTTTTATGGTGACTGTTATAAATTTCCATTTCTTGACTACCTGTAAATGTATTTATGCCTTTATTTTATAGATTTCTTTTTATGCATGTTAAAGTTACTTATATGTATTTCTGTATACCCTCATGAGAATGGAAGGCTCATACACAAAATCATTACATTACCTCCTCTGGCCTTCAAGACACTTGAATGTACAGTAAATATGCAGATTATTAATTAATGCCATATATATTTTAATTACTTCTTGAAAAACGCAGAAAGTTAAGTGTGTGCTTGGCACATTTTAGTATCTCAAAATGAAACTAATGCAACAGTTTAGTTGAAAACAGGTGAATTTTAATTGAAAAAAATTTAAAGCACTTTAATGCTAAAATTTTAAAATTAGCAATTGCCAGAAAAGAAAATATTTATAGGAAGAAATTACAAAGTGAAATTAGGCCATATTGTTTCCAAATTCAGATGGGAACTTACTATTAAAAATCTTGCACAGATTGGAAATGACTAATCAACATTAGGAAAACAAAATTGGAGGGTCTGCCCTCATATAGCTACGGCTAAACCTTTTCATGTCCAATTTTAACTGTCATTCCACTGTGAAAATTTCAGTGATTAGAACTGTTGGATTGAAAACTTTTAAATTAAAGGCACGATGATCTTTGACAAAAGTCTTGATGTTTGTCAGTCTCCATCTTCAGATAGGAGCCTGAGCGAGTTTTAAAATATATCAAATTTGAGAGGTACAAAGATGTAGAGCTGGATCATACTCTAGGAAGATGGAGCACTATGTATAATAAAGGAATTAGACTTGAATTATTTCTCTGCATTGATTCTGATGTCATCTACTTTTTTTTTCTTTCTTTCTCTTCCTCCATCCTTTTCTCTCTCTTCAGAAAGAACACAAAATTTATACTTGGTCATTCCTAGAAGTTGCTTCCTTTCACTAGTAGAATATGATTTTAATCAAATCACATAATCTCCATGAATCTGCATTTTATTTTTTGTAAAAATGGTAATAATGTCACATGTCTGTCTGCCCTCACAGGATTCTTAGTTAATAAAGTAGGAAAACATTAATGCTTGGTAAACCGTAAAGTAATTTGCAGTTTTAGACTTTATTGATTTAAGGCAGAGACCAAGTGGTACAAGAAAGATCAAAAGTTTTAGAGCCAGATCCACCTATATTTAATTCCTGTATATGCCTCCTATAAGCTTAGTGCAATCTGAATTTCCATATATTTAAAATTTGATAACATCTACTTTGTGGTTTTGTACATATAAATGTGTATTAGGTATATAGAGGTGTATTTTATTCACATTTCTTCTTAGATGCAATCATTGAAGCTCAGAGAATTAAATTATTTGGACAGGGTTATATAGGTAGTTAAGTAAAATAATCCGAACAAACTTTTGGTGTAAAATATGAGTTTGATCCAGGCACAGTGGCACATACCAATAATCCCAGTGGCTCAGGAGGCTGAGGCAGGAGGATCTCAAGTTCAAATCTAGCCTCAGCAACAGTGGGGCACAAAGCAACTCAGAGAGACCCTGTCTCTAAATAAAAAAATAAAAATAAGGCTGAGCATGTGGCTCAGTGGTTGAGTGCTCCTGACTGCAATCCCCAGTACCAGTTTCATATTTTTAGGTAAATTGTGTCAGATAAAGTAATTACATGTTATCTTGCTATTTAAGTATGTGGCAATGAATCATAGCATGAATTTTATGTATGTTTGGTGAATACACATTTGAAATACAGGTATAGATGAGTATCATAGAAGGATTCCTTTGAAACTTTCATATGTATTTGTTCATGTGCATTTGTTTTATTTTCTAAATTTATTCTTATTAGTTATACATGGTAGTAGAATGTATTTTGACACATTATATACATATATGGAGTATAACTTCTCATCCTCTGGTTGTACATGATATAGAATTACATTGGTCATGTAATCATATAAGCACATAGGGTAGTAATATGTTTAATTCATTCTACTTTCTTTCCTATTCCCATTCCCCCATCCTTCCCTTTATACCCTTTTGCTTAATCCAAAGTACTTCCATTCTTCCCTACCCTCACCCCCTTATTGTAAGTTAGCATTCACATATCAGAGAGAATATTTAACATTTGGTTCTTTGGGATTGGTTTATTTCACTTAGTATAATAGCATCCAGTCCATCCATTTACCACAAATGCCATAATTTTATTTGTCTTTATGCTGAGTAATATTCCATTGCGTGTGTGTGTATATATATATATATATATATACCTCTTTTTATTCATCCATTCACCTGTTGTAGGGCACCTAGTTTGTTTTCATAGCTTACCTGTTGTGAATTGAGCTGCTATAAACATTGATGTAGCCAGGTCACTGTAGTACGCTCATTTTAAATCCTTTGGATGTATACTGAGGAGTAGGATAACTGGGTCAAATAGTGGTTCCATTCCAAGTTTTCTGAGGAATATCCATACTCATTTTCAGAGTGTTTGCATCAATTTGTAGTCCTACCAGCAAAGTATGAGTGTACCTTTTTTACTCACATTCTTGCCAACATTATTGTTACTTATATTCTTGGTAATTGCCATTCTGACTAGAGTGAGATGAAATCTCAGTGTAGTTTTAATTTGCATTTCTCTAATTGTTTCTGATGCTGAACATTTTTTTCATATATTTGTTGATCGATTGTATTTCTAATTCTGAGATGTGCCTGTTTCTTTGTCCATTTATTGATTAGGCTGTTTGTTTTTTTTTTTTGGTGTTAGGTTTTTTGAATTCTTTATATGTCCTGGAGATCAATGCTGTATCTGTGGTGCAGGTGGCAAAAGTGTTCTTCCATTTTGTAGGCTCTCTTCACATTCTTGATTGTTTTCTTTGCTATGAAGAAGCTTTTTAGTTTGATTTAATCCCATTTGTTGATTCTTGATTTTACTACTTGAGCTTTAGGAGTCTTGTTCAGGAAATAGGTTCCTAAAACCACATGATGTAGATTTGGGCCTACTTTATCTTCTGTTAGCTACAGGGTCTTTGGTCTAATGCCAAAGTCTTTGATCCACTTTGAGTTGAGTTTTGTACAGGATGAGAGGGGTTTAATTTCATTTTGCGGCATATGGATTTCCAGTTTTCCCAGTACTATTTTGTTGAAGATGCTATTTGTATCTTTTTGGCACCTTTTTTGTAGTATGAGATAACTGTATTTATGTGGGTTTGTCTCTGTGTCTTCTATTCTGTACCATTGATTTGCGTATCTGTTTTGGTGCCAATACCATTCCTTTTTTGTTAGTATATCTTGTAGTATAATTTAAGGTATGGTATTGTGATACCTAGTGCTTTATTCTTCCTGCTAAGGATTGCTTTGGCTATTCTGAGTCTCTTCTTTTTCCAAATGAATTTCATGACTGCTTTTTCTATTTCTATGAAGAATGTCATTGGAACTTTATAGGAATTACATTAAATCTGTATAGTGCTTTTGTAATATAGCTTTTTTTTTTTTTGTACCAAGGATTGAATTCAGGGACACTTGGCCACTGAGCCACATCCCCAGCCCTATTTTGTATTTTATTTAGAGACACAGTGCCTTGCTTTTGCTCAGGATGGCTTTGAACTCACGATCCTCCTACCTCAGCCTCCTGAGGCACTGAGATTACAGGTGTACACCACCACACCTGGCTAGTATGGACATTTTGACAATGTTATTTCTGCCTATCCAAAAATATGTGAGATCTTTCCATCTTCTAAGATATTCTTTAATTTCTTTAGTGTTCTGTAGTTTTCATTTTAGAAGTCTTTTACTTGTTTTGTTAGACTCCCAAATATTTTAGGTTTTTTTTTGAAGCTATTTTTAATGTTTTCCTAATTTCTTTTAGTTGATTCATCACTGATGTGTAGGATTGCAGTTGATTTATGGGTGTTAATTTTATATCCTATTACTTTTCTGAATTCACTTATGAGTTCTAGGAGTTTTCTGGTGGAGTTTTTTCATCTTCTAAATAAGGAATCACGTCATTGGCAAATAGGGATAGTTTGAGTTTGTATTTTCTATTCGTATTCCTTTAATTTCTTTCTTCTGTCAAATTACTCTGGTTAGAGTTTCAAGGACTACGTTAATAGAATGGTGAAAGAGGGCATCCTTTTCTTGTTCTAGTTTTTAGAGGTAATGCTTTCACTTTTTCTCCATTTAGAATGTTGGTGGCTTTTGTTTAGCATATATAACTTTTACAGTGCTGAGGCATGTTTCTATTATCCTTGGTTTTTGTAGTGTTTTAAACATGAAATGGTTCTGTATTTTTTCAGTGCCTTTTGTACATCTATTGAGATAATCATATGATCCTGCCTTTAAGTCTATTGATATGATAAAGTACGCTTAGTGATTTCTATATGTTGAACCAACCTTGCATCCTGGGATGAACTCCACTTGATTTTGGGGCACTATCTTTTTAATATATTTTTCTATGCGATTTTCCAGAACTTTATTGAGAATTTTTGCATCTATGTTCATCAGAGATATTGGTCTGAAGTTTTCTTTCCTTTATATGTCTTTGTCTGGTTTTGGTAGGAGGGTGATACTAACTTTAAAGAATGAGTTTGGAAGGGTTCCCTGCATTTGCTAAGGCAAACAAAACAAAACAAAAAACCTGACCACCCTCCTATGTATGTATGTATGTATGTATGTATTTATTTGTATCTTTGTTTATTTATTTTTTATGTGGTGCTGAGGATTGAACCCAGTGTCTCACATGTGTAAGGCAAGCGCTCTTCCACTGAGCCACAACCCTAACCACCTCTTATTTAATTATCAATTTTTACATGTTAAAAAATTGTGACCTTATGTCATATTTGTGACACAGAAGAAGGAAAAAACTAATTGAATTCCTTTTTAATTATAGCACTGGTTTTGGGGGAGGTGCCCATGTGACCTAGATGGCACTATTATATTGATGAGCAAAGCATATAAGAATTTTAAAAATGATAGTTGATGGCTTCAATAACCTGTTAACCCAAGACACATGGTAGCATTTATTTTTAGTTTTGTGTGGTCCTATTTGACTCCATTTGGTTTCTGTATTATGCTTGACTGGTAATTAATAGATGTTTCCCCCCTGTGGAAACTCACTTGATTGTCAGTACTCCTTCAAGGGCATAATTGTGATATATTTTAAAAATTCATGTAAATTACAATTATAATCTTTGATTTTTCTGGAATAATTTTAAAGAGTAAGATTTTTCTTTTTAAATATTGTTTGGGTTTTTCTTGGATTGGGATAAGGGAATCATATGCAAATTGTTTTATTTTATATACTCTTGATTTAAACCTAAGGTTATATCAAAACTTGATGTGATAAAAAGTAACAAATTCTTTGTTTAAATTATTCTGAACTCACAATTTTAAAACAGAGGTATATAGGTTTATGATTTTTACCTACTTATAGATTTCTGAAATAAGTACAAACTGGAAAAAGTGTATTTGATCTTCAGATTTATGCATGTACTCCTGAAAATGCAAAGTTCCTATTTAAAATGTGAAAACTGTAAGTAGCCATGGCTTTTATGCTGATAGTGATAAAGTATAAGATTAAGTTTTAGTAGAAATTTTATATTAGAAAGTAATGCTTGTACATATTCCCCACATTTATGTCTCCTGGATATTATGTCCATCCTCTTCTCAATTTTGATTCTGTATATTTTTCTTTCAATAGCAGGCTAGCCTTCCTTAGTACTTGATCAGAGGCCCGGACTTAGAGTGGCAAATTGGTGTCAAAAAAGTAGAACCCTGTTTCTGACCACTCTCTGTAAACTAAGGTATAATATTAAAGGAACAGAAATATTAAAATACAGTATAGGAATTTATCTTTTTTCATTATACATGTGAAATTTAGTGTGTGTGTGTTGAAATATTTTAAGTCTGGCTGATAGACATAGTGTATTTATCATTGTTTTCAATATTACTAGAATAAGTACTTTTATCTTCAGGGTAAACATGAATTTTATTGAAACAGTCCATTCAACTAAGGTCATAACTTTGAGGGAATGTGCAGATAGTGTCTTGACTTCCAAATCAGTCACAGTTGACTAATTTATACACACATATGTTTATTATGGTCCAGATCTGGTTTCTTGCTCAATTGAGATCTATTTTCTTTGGAGTGTGGCCAAATCAATTAGCTAAAAAATAGATTTGGATCTCGTCAAATGTATTATGTATCTTGAATGATCCAAACATTTGAAGGTATGCACTCATATATACCCTATTCTATTGTCCTCAAAATTATTAGTGGAAAATTCTTTACTCTTCAATGTGTCTTGGTTTAGATAAAAAATTATGTTATCTTGCCATTTAAGTAGGTGGCAATGGATCTTTTCGTCTTCATTCTATTTTCATTTTAAACATTGGGGGATATCTAAAGACAGTGGAATTTTGACTTGACATGATTTTTTCCCAAAGAAATGTAGCTATTTAGAGTCAAACCTAGAATTTGCCTCATGTGTTTTTACTTAAAAAAGTTTGACTTTTTTCTAGTTTATATTTGTTAAATTTTCTGTTTCTCAGGTTATATTTTATTTATCCTTAAATTACTTATTATTAGGTATATTCATTCTCATTTATTCTTTCTGGTTTATTTTTCTCTCCTCTTGAATATCTTTAATTTTCATAAGAGGCATTTGGAGATATTGAGATAAAGTAAACCACACTAATTTTAAGCCATTTCCAAATAACAAATGATTATTGGAAATACTGTTACCAGCTGGGTGCTGCACAGCATTAAAAAAAACAACAACAACACTTAAGAGTCAGCTCAGACACACACACACACACACACACACACACACACACACTCACACAGAGAAAAACACTTCTCAGATAGAGATGTGAAGGGTGTATTGTCACAGCCACTGTACTCATTCAGTTGTCAAATGACTGTCTTTAGTATAAAACATATTCAGGCACAGTGAAAACTATTTGTATGATTTTGGTTATTGTTATTTAGTTAAGTAACAACAAGAGAGAAAGAGAGAAATGAGAAATAGAAAGGGAAAATGAGAGAAACACAAATGAGAGAGAATGAAAGAATGAACCAGCACTGGTACTCTGATCAGTTTTTTAGACTGATCACTCATAATTGAGCCAAATCTCATATATTAAAAAATTCAACTCTAGGGGTGGGTAAGGAGAGGTAATGCAGAATGAATTCTTCAAAAATCATGTTATGTGCATATATAAACATACCACAGGGGACTTCACCTTTATACATAGGTTGATAGAACCAATCAAATATAAACAAATAATGAGCAAAAGGAAGTCTAGTAAAGTAGAGGAAGGAATATGGGAGAGGAAAGGGAGGACAGGAAGGAAAAGGGGGAGGGATGATGGGGCATCATGAACTGAAATCAAACTCCATGCATGTATGAGATTGTTCAGATGAACCCAACTATTATGTATAACTATAAAGCTATAATTTAAAAAATGCATGCTATAAAATGAATGTGAGTTTGATAGCCATTACTTCCAAATCCACTCTGCACCAAGATTTTTTGTCCTAACACATCATCGTATGTACATTTGCTATGCATTCAGTATATTGGGGAAAATTGTTAAAGGTGATGTGAATATTGTTAAAGGTGATGCATGACAGGAAAAATTATAGGAAAAAATGAGCATTTCACAAAATTTGAAAAAAAATGTAAAATTTCAACTTGAGGCAAAAAAATTTTTCCATTTGCTCTGGGCTCTGAAAATCATTATTGACTTCTAGGAATTAAGATAGATGTCCAGAGTAACTTATATTCATTTTAAGTGGTAAAACTTTTTTTCTTTGTTGGCTAGGTTTTTCTAGATATGACATTTGGTTCAGGAGGCCACACAAGAGCCATTCTACAGAAGGAGTCAGATATTACTCTGTATGCCTTAGACAGAGACCCAACAGCTTATGCAATAGCTGAACAGCTTTCAGGATTATATCCGTAAGTAGTACTCTTGCATATTTATTTAATTATGGTGTTGAGTTTTCTACAGCTTGGTTTACCATCTTGGAATCTGTACTATCTTTTATGATGTTATATTTTGCATCACTAATATTTCCTCCTTTTTCCCCCCAAAAGAATTAATATAAATAATATTTCAGTGCCACTTAAAGAAATATTACCTTATTATTTTCTGAATCTTAAGAATAGATACAGGATATACAAAGAACTAAAAAACTTAATGCCAAAAAACAAATAACTCATTTAATAAATGGGCAAAGGAATTAAAAAGACATGTCTCAAAAGAAGAAATACAGACAACAAATATATGAAACAATGTTCAACACCTCTAGCAATTAGAGAAATGCAAATTAAAACTACATTTAATTTTATATCACTCCAGTCAAAATGACAATTGTCAAGAATACAAGTAACAATAAGTGTTTGCAAGCATGTAGGGAAAAGGTAAACTTATACATTGCTGGTGGTACTGTAAATTGGTACAACTACTCTGGAAAGCAGTGTGAAAATTCCTCAAAAAACTAGGAATAGAACCACCATATGACTCAGCTATCCTGCTTCTCAGTATATATTCGAAATATTTTAAAACAGCATACTACAGTGACCTGGCCCCATCAGTGTTTATAGCAAGACATTTGACAATAGCTAAGCTATGTAATAAACCTAACTGCCCTTCAACAAACAATGGGTAAAGAAAATGTGGTATATATACACAATGGAGTATTACTCAGCCATAAAGAAGAATGACTTTATGACTTTTGCCAGTAAATGGATGGAATTGGAGACTTATCATTGCTAAGTGAAATAAGCCAGTCTTGAAAAGTCAAGAGGTCTAATGTTTCTCTGATATGCAAAAGCTAATCCAAAATAAGGGGGCAGGAGATAAAAAAGAATAGAAAAAAGACAAAGGGGAATAAAAGAAATGGGGGGCAGGTTGGATAGAGAAAGACAGTGAATGAATCTGATTTAATTTTCTTATGTAGATATATGTGTATACTACAGTGAATCTCGCAATCATGTGCATCCACAAGACATTAATTTAAAAAAATTATATATAAAAATATATATACATATATATTTACATATATATGTAAATAGCAGAAAGGGAATAGGAGTAGGGAAAAGGGGAAGTACTGGGGACTGAATTAGGACAAATTATATTGCATGCTTTTATAATTTTGTCAGAATGAATCTGACTTTTGTGTATAACTAAAAAGAACCAGTAAAAAATAAATACTGCTGGACACAGTGGTGCACGCCTGAAATCTCAGTAGCTCAGGAGGCTAAATAAAGCAGGAGAATCATGAGTTCAAAGCTAGTTTCAGCAAAAGCAAGGCACTAAGCAACTCAGTGAGACCTTGTCTCTAAACAAAGTACATAATAGGGCTGGGGATGTGGCTCAGTGATTAAGTGCCCCTGAGTTCAATCCCCTGTAAACCCCTCTGCCCCAAAATAATAAACAAATAAATAAATAAATGCAAAACCAATTTCTGGTTATAAAATGGAAGATATATTATAATCCATCCACAAATAATATTAGGACAAATAATCCTTCTTTAAAAAAAATAGTTTTTGTTTGCCAAGTTTGGTGATGTACACCAGGAAATCAAGGCCTGCCTGGGCAACATGCAAAAACCTCTTTAGAAAAAGAACAAAAAATTAAAGATTTCTGTGCATTACTTTCCAAAGATTTAAGAAGTTAGCAGAGTATATAAGTCAGTTAAAATTCTGTAGAACTCATATAGCACTCAATATATAGCAACATGTTTGTTTTCTCTGAACTCTTTCTGAAATTCAAAGCCAAATTTTGAGTGACTTATCCTTTTGTCAGAAAAACTATCACTATAGAAGTTTCTAAATTGTGAAATATTATTTTAATGAGTAATATGTTTGTAATGACATATTGTAATATGTAATGTAATTAAACTTTGAATTAAGAAGTAAAATCTATATGCTATATTATTATGTGAAAACCATTAGTAGCAGAAGTATGACCATGGAAAAATTTAATCAGAGACCAAGGGTGGAAAGTTAAATTTCATTCTTGTATCCCAGACACTTTACATATCTAATGAATAAGATTAGAAATGAAATTATAGCTGGGCACGGTGGCACAAGCCTGTAATCCCAGCACTTAGGGAGGCTGAGACAGGACAATCACGAGTTCAAAGCCAGCCTCAGCAATGACAAGGCCCTAAAGAACTCAGTGAGACCCTGTCTCTACATAAAACACAAAATAGGGCTGGGGATGTGGCTCAGTGGTCGAGTGCCCCTGAGTTCAATCTCTAGTACCAAAACAACAACAAAAAAGAAATGAAATTATAAATAAAATACATAGACTTTTTGTTGAACAACCACAGGTTTTGTTGTTTTTTGTTTTGAGCCCAGAAACCTATCATTTGACCATAGGCTACTTCTTTTCTCCTACAAATAATATGAGAACGTAATTTAACAACACGGTACACACTTTTTAAGAAATTTTTAAGGTGTTTCTTGGTATTCTGCAGTGTAACTTAGATATGTTTTCTTCAAGATCTTGTTTTACCTTACAAGATAACCTTAACTTACACCTTATCAGGTGTAATTTTTTTTACCTAACAAAAACCTTCAGGCTGTGTACTCTTCAGTGTGCAGAGGTGGAAACTATTAGTGTGAAAGATAAAATGCTTTCCTAAAAATCACACATGACTTAGTGGTGATCAACCTGAAGTACACATTCTGAAACCTACACTAATAAATCTCAGTTTATTAAAGTTATAGTACCTCAGCTCAAATATTAAGATTATTTTATTTCACTGAAAAAAGTATTCCTTTGCCAAACAAAATATGTTAGGTAAAGGACAACAAAATACATAAAAAATAAACTAGGAAGAAAGAATTGATACAGATAAAAACTGAAACCGACAAACCTGAAAATAAAAACAACAACAAAAAATAAAGTAGCAAAAGTAAGAAAGTCATAAATGATCACTTGAAAATCGTAAAATCTTCTCTGAGCCTGATAATTTGAAAAAATGTATGATTAAGAGTGAGAGAAAAGACCAACCATAGACATTAGATAAGCTAATCATAATCATAACTGTTAACTTATAAAACTTCGATGAAAAAATTAGCCTATCAAATTTAGATTATTATAATTCACTCAATTAGTAAAAAATGTGAAAAGTTCATTACTGTAAAATACATTGGAAAGGTAACTAAATAACAACAACAACAAAAAATGCACTCTGACCAAAATGTTTTTCAATTATCTTAAATAGGAGATAACAATTTTTTTCCCCACTGGTCCTGAAAGTGGATAAATATTGATGTTTTTTTTTCAGTTCATATTGTGCATCCAGCATAATTTAATACCAAATTCTGATAGAAAGAGGAGTCTTAATGGCAATTATTAAGAATATAAGAAACAGTAAGTGTTGGCAAGGATGTGGGGAAAAGGTACACTCATACATTGCTTGTGGGACCTCAGATTGGTTATGGAAATTCTTCAGAAAACTTGGAATTGAACCATCACGTGACCCAGTTATCTCACTCTTTGGTTTATTCCCAAAGGATTTAAAAGTAGCATACAACAGTGATGTAACCACATCAATGTTTATAGCAGCTCAACTCACAATAGCTAAGCTGTAAAACCAACCTAGATGTCCTTCTACACATGAATGGATGAAGAAAATGTGGTACATATGCACAATGGAATATTACTCAGCTTTTAAGATGAATGAAATTATGGCATTTGCAGGTAAATGGATAGAGTTAGAAAATATCATGCTAAATGAAATAAATCAAACCCAAAATACCAAAGGCCAAATGTTTTCTCTAATAAGCAGATACTAATCCATAATGGGGGTGGGTTGGGGAAGAATGAAGGAACTTTGGATTATGCAGTGGGGAATGAGGGGAGGGGAGTGGGTATGGGGATGGAAAGAATGGTGGAATGAAACGGATATTATTACCCTATATACATGTCTGATTATACTACTGGTGTGATTCTGTAGTATGTTCAGCCAGAGGAAGAAGTTATGTTCCATTTGTGTACAGTCTCTCAAAATGTATTCTAATGTCATGGATAAGTAATTAGAACGAATTAAAGAAATAAAAAAAGAATAAAGTCAACCTCACTGAAATATATAAATTAAAAAATTGAAAAGGATATACTAGTATATCTAATTCACACATTATTTAATTAAAATAATACCTGTGGCTTAATGAAGTTTAGTTCAGGAAGACAGAGTGATTCCATGTAGGGTTCTAGTCAATGATAGTCTGATAATCATGGTAATAATCACTTAGCTATTCTTATTCATAATTTCTAAGTTAAAAGGAGCATAAAGAAACTATTTAAATGTAAAATATCATCTTAACTAAGAACAAACAGCAATTATTTCCTGCAAAAGTTAAAATGCTATTAAATACAATTTAAGTAAAAATTCAGATGTAAATATATTTAACTTCTATAGGTATTATTACTCAATATTATTGGAATGTCTGACTAATGTAATTAATAAAGTATAAAATGGTAAAAATATTCTTTCTTATCATATTTTGATTGAATAGTTAAATACCCAAAAGATTTATAAAATTAGGCCAGGCGTGGCACATGCCTGTAACCCCAGAAGGCTGAGCAGAAGGTTCACAAATTTGAGTCCAATTCTCAGCAATTTTGCAAGACCCTGAGCAACTTTGTGAGACACTGTCTCAAAATACAAAAACAAAAAGGGCTAGGGATGTGGCTCAGAGATAAAGTGCCCTTCGGTTTAATCCCTAATATCAAAAAAAAAAAAAAAAAAAGATGTGTAAAATTAGTAAGATGATATGATATGATAAACAATATTTACTCCATTCAAATGGAAATATCTAGAAAGGGAAATTAGAGAAAAATGGTCCATTCATGAAAGCATCTAAAACTACATAAAATATATTTAATAATAATAAATTTAATAATAAAGAGCAGAGTTCTAAATGAAAGGAAAAGTACATAATTTAATGAAGGAAGACCATAAAACAATATCTCAACAAAAGGGATGACATATTTGGGTGTAGAATGAATAGTATTTTAAAACTTCAACTCTCCCAAAATTTATCTAGATCTGTAATGCACTTTTAGGAAACAATTTATTTCATCTTAACTGATGTTTTTTTTTTATTTTTAATTTGGACACTGTGATCTTAAGTTTACAGGGGACAAAAGTGACAAGATTTTTCTGAATTAACAAAAAAGAGGAAACTTGCTTTAACAAATGTCAAACCATACTATAAAATCATTGTAAAGAAATCAATGTTATTGGCATTAAAATAGGCAAGTAGATTAGTGAAGAAAATCCAGAAATAGTCTGCTAAGTAAAGGAATTTAATAGAAGACAAAAGATAATTTAATTCATTGAGAAATTAGTGTTATGTAATAAATTGTACTGATACGATGCCTGTGAGACCTGCAAAATATAAAATTGACCTTTATTTTAAATTAAATTCCAAAATAACTCCCAGGTGGAGTTAAAATATATGAAAATTTTAAAATGAATGTCCTGTATGAAAATGGAAGAGCTGGGCATGGTGGTGAACACATGGAGTCTCAGTAACTCTGGGGGCTGAGGCAGGAGATTGCAAACTTGATACTAACCTGGGCTGTTTAGCAAGACCCTGTCTCAAAATGAAATTTTGAAAATGGCTGGGGATGTAGCTCAAAGGTAGAATCCCCCACTCCTGCCCAGGTTCAATCCCCCGTACCCCACATGGCACACCTTGCATAACCAACTGAAGAGACTATATATATAATCTAGGTGTTAGGAACTTCCTTAATCAAGATCAGAAATCGTAAATCTATAAATAGTAGAAATATCTGATTGCATAAATTCTTAAAAATGGCAAAAATAGTATGGTAATTTTTAGTTCATTTAGAAAAGAAATATGAGTAATGAAGAAGGATTATTAAAATAGAACGATTTATATAATATGATTTCTTACCAAATGTATAAGATCACAAACTGTGATATTAAAAATGGACAAAATATTTTTGTCCACAAAAGCGTGATTCATAGAAGAGCTGATAAGGTGCTCTAACTCAGCAGTGAAGAAAAGGAAATAAAATTAAAATAATAATGATATAATATCCTGGAAAAATATTATATTGCTAATGAAGATATGGGAGAAAAGGATACATTTTAATTTTTAGTAAATATTTTTAATATTAAAATATATAATATGCTTAGAATCTATCTTATCTTAATGGAAGAATCAATGTCTAAACAAATATATTCTTACCACCAACTTTGTACTAGCATTATTTGTATGTGTAATTATGGAGAACTTGAGAAAGACAGTGTTAATAGTTGACGGAGGTTCAGGGAAAGAATAAAGTTTAAAATAAACAGATCATAGGATTACATCTCTGCACATTCATATAAATTAGAAAATGCAAACTAATGACATTCATGAATAACTACATATGAAGTCATAGTATAAAATATGCACAAAAAAGAAAAAATTTGGACGGGGATTATCTCCGGGGATAATGACAGATGGTTAGTTGAATGCAAGAACAGACTAGATTATCTTCTTAAAAATAAACATGTAAATATGTAATTATAATTTATAGTAAAGCACACAATATAAGAAAACGTTTTATCATTTTAACATGGACATCTTCTGTGGAAATATAGTAATTTCCTCTTTTCATTCTTCTGTTCTTATTGTAAAATGGGAGTTTAGTTTTCTGAAAAATTTCATGTTCTGGGCTGGGGTGGTGGCTCAGTGGTAGAGTGCTTGCCTAGCATGCATGAGGCACTAGGTTCGATCCTCAGCACCACATATAAATAAATGAAAAATAAAGGTCCATCAACAAAAAAAAACAAAAAAAAACAAATATTTAAAAAAAAAAAACAAATATTTAAAAAAAAATTTCATGTTCTTTACTTTGTCAAACATAAGTCAAAAAACCAAACTAATATTTTCACAGAAAAAAATAGCAATTGCTGGGAAGGAAGGCTGTGTTTTAGGTCAACCCATTTTAGCTTTATCAGAAAAGATGAAGAATTGTTTAAAAACAAATTTTACCTCATTGCCTGTGAAGATTACACAAGAGGAAATACATTTAAATTGGAGCAGTGAGGTGTTGGTTGACTTTGAACTTAGTGGAAGATGAGTGTTGAAAGACAATTTGTAAAAAACACATTTTTTTCTTCTGCCTTGAAGAACAATATATATGCTATATACCAAGTTTGAGAAAACAGTCATGTACAAAGATGAAAATAAAATAATAACTGATTCCATCATTTCATTTTAACTTTTAGCAGATTATACCAATCTAATAAACTGTAAGCCTGAACAGTTTAAGAAGATATAGTCACTGGGGTAAATTTATAATGGAAAATATTAAGAAAAATTAAAGACACCCATAATCCCACCACCTTAGATATTCTAACCAGCAATGGTAATTTTATATATTTAATTATGCTTTAATTATATCACTGTATTGCTTTGAACTTTCTTAAAAATCATTTTGATCATTTATAATTAAGGTAGACCAGACATAGTTTTGTTTATGTTCTCATTCAGAAGTCTGATACTTCTTTTTATTTATTTTTTGTATTTTATGCTTCCCTAATTTTATTTGTAATTGAAATTATAAATGCAGAAACACACTGAGAAGATTAAAATAATTCAGTGTGACTACCAACGTTAATAATTTCATTTTATATATTTATTTCAAGATTGATTCTACTTACAAATCAAAACATTCTTATTTTACCAAATTATCTAAAAACACATAATTTTTTTGGTTATAGAACATTATAACTTTGTTAGAAATTCTGATATAGTCATTCATATTCATGTTATTGGTATTTTCAATCTTTCTATGCTATACAAATTTAGATATGCTGTCTATAAACAACAAATACCAGACTGAATTTGTATAAACAAATCTGAGTATGTTTTTTTTTTTATATAGAGGATAATTATATCAGGATATGCTTGTTTTTCCTGTTACCTTATTTTATATTTTTCTATTTCTGCTTTATTGAAATTTTCTTTGATTTTTTAAAATTTATGTCATATGTATATGTATGTATATTTGCTTTTATATTTTTTCTAGTGATTTTAATGATACTTCTTTTATTTACTAATTTATTATTGACTATTTTAAAAATTATTTGTTTGTTTATTTATTTTAGAGCTTTATTGTCATACATAGTAGTTGAGTTTATCCTGGTGAACTCATGCATGCATGGAAGTTGAAATAATAAACTTTTTTAGTAAGAATGCAGAATAAAATAAGTTATTCAGTCAAACTCCTGTAAAGTGAGAATTAATACTCCTTCATTTTTTCAATTTCTCCCTCCTTATTTCTTGACTTTTAAAATATTATCTTGGGTTTTAGATATTAATACTTACCTTTATGAAAAATTCTTAGCTACCATTTACATTGTTTGGCAGTATTACTTAAAATAATTATTTACATTCCTAGTACCATTTAATTTATTTTTGTGCACTCACTATTCTTTTAATAATAGTCCAATTTTTTGTTTTGCATATTTTGTAGTTAGAATTTAATACTTTGAATATATGCATTACTGAAAACATTTTCACAGGTAAATTTTATGTAAAATTATTCTTATGTAGCATATGAATAATTTTGAATTATGTTACATGAATTCACATATGATTTTTTTCAAAAGCATACCATGTATACACCAGTTTAAGGAAAAAAGGAATAAAAACAAGTACCAGATGAAAAATTCACCTTCTACTCCTTTCTAATCATATCTTCCCCTTTTCCCAAAGTCAACTATCTGCATTTCCCTGATGAATTATATTCTATTATGTAATTCATATATATTTATTCTCTCTAGAATTGATAGATATGCTGTTTTTACTTCTTGAATTAACTTACTCTGTAGTAAACGTTGTTTGTATTAAAGAACTTTTTATATAACTTATCATACAAATTTATATGTTATAGAGTCTTTTGAATCTATAACTTTAAAGAAAATACTTAAGAGTGGGCTAGCTGGGCATGATTGTACACACCTGTTATCTAGGCTACTCCATAGGCTGAGGCAGAAGGCTCATAAGTTCATGGCTAGCCACAGCAATTGAGTGAAACCCTGTCTTGAAATAAAATAGAAAATGGGCTGGGGATGTAGCTCACTGTTATATACAGTAAGCACCACTGAGTTCAATTCCCAGTATTGGGGGAAAAGAAAACAAATTAGGATAGGGCATTCCTATGTATAGGCTCAATAAAAACTCAAATATTATTTATAAGCATTTGCACCAACATAGTGGTGTACTAGCTCATGTATATCTTTGCTAAAACTTGATGTTATATGTGTTCTTATATTTTATCCATTTTGTTTTATGTATAGTGATATCTCATTTTTTTTTATATCTTGCATTTTCCTGATGACTAATTATTTGGATAAACTCTTCCCAACTTAGTTGTCATTTAGATACTTTTACGTAGTGAATTCTGCCCATTTTGTAGGATCTACATATATGCATGTATGTATATTTCATGCAATTTTTTTCTTTTTATTGTTTCTTTTTAGTTATACATAATATTAGGGTTCATTTTGACATAATTATAAAAGCATGATTCATCTGAGAAATACATTATTTTATTGTACAAACATCATAGAGGCTATATACCCAAAACAGCTATGACATCACAAAGGATATAATCTTATAGGACTATCTTTATGGGGTTTGTTATTGATAAGGTGACTAAACTGTGATGTGATACATGAATGCATTTTGGACATTAATTCCTTATTCAATGTACAGCTTGCAAAAGTTTATTCTTAATCTGCTGTTTGAGTTTAAAGATTGCTTTGTTAATTGTTTGTTGTATGGAAGCTTTTTAATTTTGATATAACAAAAAGTACTTTGGGTGTCAAATCTAAATATATACATATATACACACATATATATACATATATATGTATATATATATGTCATTGCCCAGAAAAATGTTGTGTAGGTTTTTAAAATTTTTTTCATTTAGTAATTTTATAGGTTCAGGTTTTATGTTTAAATGTTTAATTTTGAGTTGATTCTTTCTTATATATGGTGTAAGATGAAGATCCACTTCCATTCTTTTTCTTATATATGTCCCGTTTTCTCAATGCAATTTAATGGAGGTATTGTCTTTTTCCCATTGTATATTCCTATATCTTTGTCAAATGTCAATTGACTTTCGATGCATGGGTTCATTTCTGAACTCTCTTCTGTAGGTACGTGTGTCTATTTTTATGCCTATATTACACTGTTTTAATTACTGTCATTTTGTAGTATAGTTTGAAATCAGGTAGTGTGAATGCCTCCTACTTTGTTTTTCTTGCTAAAGATAGATATAGCTATTCAATTTTTTTGTTGTTTCACATTAATTTTAGGATTGTTTTTTCTGTATCTGAAAAACATTGGAATTTTGATGGAGATTGCTTTGAATTTGTAGATTGCTTTGGCAATATGAATAGTTTAACAATCTGTCTAATCTATGAATGTGGTATAGCTTTCCATTTATTTATATCTTTCTCAGTTTCTTTCATTGATACTTCATAGTGTTCAGTACATAGTTCTTGAATCTCCTTGGTTAAATTTGCTCCTGAGTATTTTATTGTTTTGTAGCTAATGTAAATGAGATTGTCCTCTTGATTTCTTTTTTAAAAAGTTTTTTCATTTGTTTTTTGTTTTGTTTTGTTTTTTGGCACTGAGGATTGAATTCAGGGGTACTTGACCACTGAGCCACATCTCCAGCCCTATTTTGTGTTTTATTTATAGACAGAGTCTCACTGACTTGCTTAGAGCCTTGCTGTTGCCAAAGCTGGCTTTGAACTCGTGGTTCTCCTGTCTCAGCCTCCCAAAGGGCTAGGATTACAGGCGTGAGCCACCATGCCCAGCAGAAAGTTTGTTGTTAATATAAAGAAACAATACCAGTTTTCATGTTGATTTTGTATACTGTAATTTTACAGGATTTGCTTATCAGTTCTAGCAGAGTATGTTTTTCTGTGTGTGAGTTCTTTAGGGTTTTCTATGTATCTGATCATGTTGTTAGCAGTGATGGTTTCCTTTCTTCCCTTCCAATTGGGATGACTTTAATTCTTTCTTTTCCTTTATTGCTCTGGCTAGGACTTCCAATATGTGTTGAATTGAAGTGGCAAGAGTAGGCATCTTTGTCTTGTTCTGGATTTTAAAGATTTCCAGTGTTTTTTTTTTTACTGTTGAGTACAATGTTAGCTGTGGACCTAACTCTGTGTGACCTTCTCTCCGTAATTCATTGAGTGTTTTTTCATGAAAGGATGTTGAATTTGTCAAATGTTGTTTTTCTACATCTAATGACATGTTTATATGATATTTGTCCTTTTTTTGTTTAGTATGATATGTCACATTTATTAACTTGTGAATGTTGAACCATCCATATATCTCAGGGATAAATCTCACTTCTTCACGGTGAATGATCCAGTTCATGTGTTATTGAATTCAATTTGCTGGCATTTTGTTGAAAATTTGTGCATTAGTGTTATCAAGAATGTTGGCCTGTAATTTTATTTTCTGGTGATGTTGTTTGGTATCAGAGTAATGCTAGCCTCATAAAAAGAGTTTGAAATATTTGAAAAAGAAAGTATTTCCTCCTCTCTGATTTTTATAAAAGAATTTGTGGAAATTTGTTATTAGTTCTTCAGATTCGTCACTCTCGGTCTATTGAGATTTCTGTTTCTTCTTTACTCAGTCTGGGTAGAATGTATGTGTCTAGGAATTTATCCATTGCTTCCAGAGTATCCAATTTGTAAAAATGTAGTTGTTTATAATGTTTTTATGGTTTGCATTTCTTTGGTGCCAGTTGTAATGTCTGTGCTTCACTCTTTATAGTATTTATGTCTTTTCTCTGTTTTTCTTAGACTAGTTAAAAGTCTGTCAGTTTTATCTTTTGAAAACCCAACTCTTACTTTTAATTATGTTTTTTATTCTTCTTGTCTCTATTTAATACATTTGTACTTTGATCTTTATATTCCCTTCCTCTGCTAAGTTGTTCTTATTTAAAATTTATTTCCTTGCAGTGTAATTTTGTTTAGTTCTCTAAATGTAGGTATTGATTGCTACAAACTTTCCTCTTAAAACTTCTTTTGCTACATCCTGTAAGTTTTGGTGTGTGTGTTTTTACAAACAAAAAGTTTGACTCACGATGATTTTTGGTTTCCCTTGTAATTTTTTTCACTAACTCATTGAATTTTTAGGAGTTAGTTGTTTGATTCCTGTAGTAGTAATTTGTAGGATTAGGTAGTAGACTTCCTGGGAAACATCCTGGAATGCTCTGGAAACTGAATATCTGCCTTACAGGTTATCTTTTTCCACTACAGAAATTATAGGTCCTTGCTGGAATCCTTTGCAGCACTATTTTAACTCAGGTGAGTGAGAGGGGCAACAGGGTCAAAGCAAGACCAGCTCTCCTTCCCTTTCAATGTGATATTTAGCTCCATGGAACAACATGGAGCTTAGGCTTATTTCCTCATTTTGGAGTTTTTACCATGGTGTTTTTGTTTGCTCTGCTTTTCATCTTTTCTTTAAAGTTTTTTTCTATATCCTTTTTCTTGGGAGGTGCAGGGGGTGCCAGAGATTACACTTAACCACTGAGCCACATCCCCAGCCCTATTTTGTATTCTATTTAGAGACAGGATCTCATTGAGTTGCTTAGCATCTCACTTTTGCTGAGACTGGCTTTGAACTGGTGATCCTCCTTCCTCAGCCTTCTGTACCTCAGGAATTCCATGTATGCACCATAGTCATTTAATTGGGGGAGTTAAGAGTATAATGATATAATCTATTATAATTTGAAGTTTAGTATTTATCTTTTCTGCCTGTTGAACTGCTATGGTTTTTTTGTTTTTTGTCAAATTCATATAGAAACAGACAAGTCTAGATCTAATGACTTCAGATTTGTTGCTTCTGTTCTTTCAACCACACTAAAGTATTATACTAGAAGCAATTTAGTCATATTCTCTAACAGAGCTAGGTCTCAAAACCTAGGCATTCTGACTCTTGGGCCAGAATAAAAAATACATAAAAGAATATACTATCTTGCCAGGCATGGTAGAGCATGCCTATAATCCCAGCAACTTGGGGAAGCTGAAGCAGGAGAATTGCAAGTTTCAGGCCAGCCTCAGCAACTTAGCAAGACCCTAAGCAACTTAGTGAGACTCTCTCAAAATAGAAAACAAAAAGGGCTGGGATGTAGCTGAGTGGTAAGGGGTATCTGGGTTCAATTCCCAGTACCAAAAAAAAAAAAAATACAAAAAAGAAAGAATATACTATCTTAAGCAACTTTATCTACCTAACTTTTAGACTCTCAGGATAAGAGATACAGCTGTCATTAATCTTACTAACCATAGGATGTTTGTTCTGCTATGCACCATCAAAGTGGAAGAATTTTGTAAATATAAACAATCATGATAAAAGGCAACTTGGAAAAATTAAATAGACCTTTCTGAGCTATTGATGATGGTCTGTCCCTTTTTCACTATTTTTGGTAACAAAGATTACTAAAAGAGGATGCTTATTTTTTCCTTTTTAATATTATTAAATGTATAACTGTTGTCCAGAGGATATCAGCCTTGCAAGATGAAGTTACTAATTTTTAGTAATCTAAAGAGTAATCTAGTTCTAAGAGTTGAGGAGAGATGTAGTCCACATGTTCACAAAGGTTAAAATGTAAACTGAAAATATATTAATTATTTAATTTCAGTTGTCACCATGCCTATTAATGAGTACAGTATGTTTTAAGAGGAATATGAAAGTAGAATCTAATCTGGTCTAGGATATCTGAAAGATTTCCAGAGTGTGTAATTTCCATAATGTGTGAAAGATGAATTATTGTTAGCTCAGTAAAGAAGAGATGGGTGGTAGAGTGAGATAGAACATTTGTAGTAATAAGAATAGAGCATTCAAAGATCTTTTACAGGGAAGAGAGTGGTATTTAAGGAACTTTAAAATGATCCAGGAGAATGAATTATAGAGGAGTGATAAGCTAAGGTTAGATCATATAGAACCTTGTTGACAACTTTGTACTTCTCTTAAGAGCAGTAAGAGGGCACCAAAATGTTGGTGAAGATGTGGGGTAAAGGATACTCTCATATGTTGTTGGTGACACTGCAAATTGGTGTAACCATGATGGAAAGCAGTATGGAGATTCCTCAAAAAACTAGGAATGGAACCACTATTTGACCCAGCTATTCCACTCCTTGGTATATATCCAAAGGATTTAATACTAACATACTACAGTGAAGCAGCCACATTAGTGTTTATATCAGTACAAATTAGAATAGCTACACTATGGAGCCAACCTAGTTGTTCTCCAAAGGAAGAATAGATAAAGAAGAAGCAGTATATGTACACAGTGGAATATTACTCAGCCATAAAGAATGAAATTATAGCATTTGATGGTAAGTGGATGGAACTGGAAACTGTCATACTAAGTGAAATAAGCCAGTCTCAAAAAACCAAAGGTCAAATGTTTTCTCTGATATGTGAAAGCTAACCCACAATAGGGGAGAAGGGATTAAAAAAAAAGAAAAGAAGTTCAATGGAATTGAGAAAAGGGAAGGGTGGAAGGATTGGGAAAGGAAAGACACTGGAATGAATCTGACACAACTTTCTTGTGTACATATATGTATACCATAGTGAGTCTCACCATTGTGTACCTCCACAAGAAATTAATTTTAAAAAATAACTATGGGTGAATCACAGAAAGATCAGTAGAGGAAAGGGAACACAGAGTATGGGGATTGGGAGGGGAGAGGAAGGAGAGGTACTTGGGTCAAAATTAAAATAAGATATATTCCATGCTTTTATAATTATGTGAAAATGAATTCTACTGTCATGTATAACCAATAAGAAACAAGAAATTTTTTTAAAAGTATTTGAAACAAGGAACTGATATCATACATGCATTTTAAAGATAGTATTCTGCCTGTGGAGTGAAGTTGTAGGAAGTCAAAATTGGAATGAATTCTCACACAGCAAAAGAACTCAGAAAGTTAAGAATTGCCACTTTATGTGGAAGCTTATGCTAGTTGGGCATAGATTTTCTTTTCCCAATTATCCTGTCAGAAATTCTATTTTGCTTTAATGATCTCTGCCTTCCTATTTTAATAGGATTCTTAAATATTTTAAAAATACACTCAAAGGTAGAATTATGTTCCACATTTATAGGTTAAATTGAAATTAATATTATGATATTAATTTGTAAGACCAAGAATTCTCACCTATCTGACTTGACCAAAATAAGGAAGAGACAAAGAAGTTCAACTCAACCATATTCCCAATTTCCATAGAGTATTTATATTCTCTTAGAGTATTTTCAGTACTTTTCAGCCAGAATGTGCTTCATTCCTTGTTCTTACTCTCTGGTGTGTGGTATTATCTTGGACACATACGTTCATATACTGGGTTAATGAGCCCAGCATTAGACTTACTAAACTATTTCCTTATGTGTAATCAGCAGTAGTAGCCTTTACTTCCAACTCAATCTTGTCAGATTTACTCTCTGACCTCTTTTTTTCTTTCTTCATATAACTCTGGAGTTGAATTACTTTTTGAATTCCAACTCTGCCATTTGCTCAGGGTGAAACCTTAAATAAGTTACTTCTGTGTTTCTCAGTTTCCTCATCTTTAAAATGGAGATAACACAGTACCTGTTTACCAGAAATATTTTAAGAATTAGGCTTAGAATAATATGTAGCACATCCTTTTAATAAGCCATGAAATTACTGTCAATCAGCATTTTTTTCATATTTAATTAATTTATTTGTTCTATTTAGGCTTACATGATATCAGAGTGCATTTGATTCATTGTACATAGATAGAGGATAGCATATCAATTCTCTAGTTGTAAGTTGTATACAATCACAACATATATGCAGTCATACATAAAGTTAGGGCTATGATGACCATCATATTCCACCACCTTTACTGTCCCTGTGCCCCCTCCCCCCTTACAC